>BQNB010028412.1:4847-56674 GCA_026074375.1 Tanacetum coccineum | reverse complement strand
ACTAAATCGAACCACTTTGCTTACAAAAAAAACAAAACACGAAACAAACAAACAAAAACTAACACGAAACAACCACTAAAACTAACAAAAACTAAACCCACCCGTGGCGAATGATACCAAATGTTATCCCAAAAGCTTAATCCATTTCACAATAATAAGCTATACCAATAAGCAAAATAAAGATAGAAAAGAGATAAGGAAAGTGAAAGATTATTAGAGAGAAAACTAGAGTTGGAAGATTACACACACACACAAATTATGCAAATGGTAACCAACACCCTCTCCATGTGTGGAGAGGGTTCTATTTATACCCTTGAGCCATGAGTGGCTTATGGGCTTTCTAACTTGGGCCGGGCTTGGCTTTTCTTGGGCTTTGAGCCCGCAACACGGACAATATTAGATTACAATCCAAGCCCGTTGAACCCGACTAGCCTATTACTTAACAAGACTAGTTACGACTAATAAGACCGATAACATTCTTGTTCGACTTATATAAAATTAAGGCTAACAATCTCCCCCAATGTTGAGGTCTCTTTCTTCACACTCCTCCGTACCACCGATGACGTTGAGGATGTGACTTTTGACGTTTATGCTTTGCCTTGTTTTGGTCTTGTCTTGTTTGTAATGGCTTTGTTCATTCATGCTTTGTGATCTTGATCTTGAGCCTTTATCCTTTTGACTTTAAGTTCTTGAGATCGTTATCTTGCATCATCTCCTTGACTTGAATCATCTTGATTTGACTTTCTTGATTCCTTGACTTGAATCATCCTTGATTAGACTTTCTTGACCAACCTTGTGATCCTTTGACCATATGATCATACTTGTTACATTCTTGTTGACATATTTGATTAAGTTAACAATCTCCCAACTTGGTGATTCTTTATTTGACTTTGCGGCTCTTTGACTAGCGGGGAAGAATTTAGATCAACTATTCTTGGATGTGTTTGAAAGCTCCCTTGCCTCTTTGTAAAGCTTTGAAGGTATGTGATTGGTTTATGAATCGACTTTTCTGGGAATGAGGCAGCAACACCGTCATCTTTATCATGAAACATAAAACAGTAGCAATAAAGATGAATATGGCTTTGTCATTCATCCTTGACTTCGGTTGCTTACACCTCCCGAGTTTCCCGTCTTTTATAGTATAAATGCTATACTGTGATCAGGTAGATTCTAAAGAATCTCCTTGACAGGTGTTTCCAGCTCAAAGGTTCTGGTTCTTCTAACACAGATGTATTAGATTCACCATGCTTGCTAGTGTCATCATTACCGGAACGTCCTCCAAAGCAGATACAACACGTTAAGAGTGAATCCAGATTGTTACTATCTTATGATTTAAGTGTCAATTCTTTTACTGGACCATAAAATCGATATCCTGTTATCACAAGCTTGTATTCATATAGAATCTCTGCAAGTTCACTCCTACCAAGAGATGTTTGATGTTGGCTCAAGAAGGACTTTCCACCTCTTCACTGTGAATACTTAAGTATCACTCTCTTAATTGGATGTTCTGGTAAGATTCACAGGATAATTGCGTAGGACTCTGTGTATTACAACATGTGAACTTATGGTGTTCAAAAGTGTTATTTTGACATTTGTGTCCCTAATGAGATTTTATACTTTGATCTCTTTGGCTCTAGACTCGATTTGGGCACTTTGGTTTTTTAGTATGTCAGTGGCTGGACGCTGACTGCCACCTAGCTCATATTTCAACATTCTCGGTGTGAGATGTAAATAGATAACGTGGGTATCTCCATGACAAATGAGACAAGACTTTCTTTTGAGGAGAAACCCGGAATGGCCTGTGTGGGGATAAGGGTTGTGCATTGCATCTCTGGGTCCTTGATGTCGGGTATTCACAATATACAACAATCTGTCATTGGTGATTTGGAACTAGATTTTGTCTCTGTATTGACCGGTTTTCTGCCTAAGGTGCTACAGGTGGGGCTTTTTCTTTTCACCCTTTGTCCATACATTTCTTTTTCATTCTTCAACCCCTTCAATGCTTACCAAGACGTCATTACTAACACCTTGTTGTGTTGATCAGTGTTAGGCTTCACTATCTTAGTCGCTTTTTTTCCCTTATACACATTCTTCTCCATTCCATACCTAAGGACCATCTATTTCTAATATGGAGTGTTCCTTGGGGTAGACTCCCTCCGGTTTCTGGTTGGATCGTAGGACACTCTTACGCTAACCTAACCAGCCGCGCATGACTTCAGAATCGTCGTGAAATTATTAGGTTGTGTTGGGTATAGAGATCGACCACATAAAACATTTTCCGACATTGTCTATTTTCAACATACTCCCCTACACATGTGCTCCGAGTTCGATAATTGTTTAGCACTATGAAGGAAAGGTGTTGCATACTTAGAGTCTTATAAGCTATCACATTCGTCTAGAACATATTTTAATCACATTTTCTCCCCTTATTTTAATAATAAACACTTCGTATTTGAAATACCAAATGATTAATATTTGATATGAAAATTCCATGGGCGAGGAAAAAATTATTTACCACGATATTGCTTGATTATCAGTTTTGCTTTGCTCCCTTCACAGTATTGTGGGATCCTATATCGCTACTTTAAAAACTTGACATTGGAATGAAAAATTGACATTGACACCAAAAATGTTGAGACGGTGTGAGATGCCTTATGTGAACAATGTATATTAGAAATGACATTATAAGTTTCCGCATTTTATTTTCACAAAATGTGTTTGGATACATAAAATTGACATTCTATGAGAGGTACCCACACATTAAAAGGCTTTGTTTTAAAAAAAGCTCCCCCTCAGAAAATTATTCGAGGAAGGGAGTGTTGAACACACAATTTTAACAAATAACACTTTTTATGGAAAAATACCACAAATTATATTGTAGACAATTTGACATTGAAAGTTCTTTTTGAAAATTATGTTCAACGATTTTGAAACCACATGATAGAAGTCTTCTCTTCTATTTTGAGTAAGCGCCGCTGAGGCCGTACACTTCCTACTTTAAATTCGAGATCGAGTTATTGCACTTGAAATTGTACTTAAGTCATTCACAGAAAATATTTAGAAATGAATGGTTTGAGGCATTTGAAACTCTCGCATCGAACTTCATTTACACGAAAGTTTGTCTGTTTGGTAATCAACATTTCTAGGTACGTAAATTGTTATCGATTCCATGAGACATGCGTCCTCGTCGTCTGATTCTTTTTGGTATTTTTGGAAAATTTTCGGATTTTTATTCTGTTTTTCTGGTTTTATATTTTTTCCTTATTATTCTTTTTGTTGTTTTAATATTTATTGTTTATTTTTTCTTTCGTCAAAATTTTTATAAATCAAAAACATAAGATGGAGCATCTAATCATATTGACAGATGATGGCCTTGATGGATCAAGCAGATTCAATTGCCAGAACCTCCAGTTCCATCCTGGAAGTCAAACATCGCCTCCTACTGAGGTTGTGTCTGACCAAAGATACACTTAAACCTATCTTCAGATAAAGCTTTAGTGAGCACAGTAAGCTAACTGGTATTAGTTCCCGACAAAGAACTCATTCAAACAACACCCTTTTCACCTGTCCTCCTTTATGAAGTGATTATCTGACATCGGAGAGCTTGTTAGGGAAATGCATGACTGGATTGCACGAGTTGGCTAATGGCTTGCTTGAGTCACAATACATAGGTATTTTATCAAGTGAAAGCCTATAATTCGTGGAGCTGAGTTCTCAACCATAGAATTGTTGGCAAGTCAACGCAGTTAAAGATAATACTCGGCCTTCCTGCTGAAGGAATTGAAGTTGCACAGTCCTGCTTTTTTGGAATGACCAGCTGACTAATTTCACCACCTAGAAATTGTATGCCTCCAGATGTATTTGCTCTGACGTGAATCGAGACTGCCCCGCGTGATCCGATCTGAAAAAAAGCGTTAGTTCGAAACGGTGTCCTTCGGATACCCAGAGACCCATGTTAATGGAGTCTTTAGGTACACGAAAGATCCGTTTAACCGCTCAGTGAGATGCTTTCTCAGTCTGGTTCTCCTTGATAGCCGAGCACCAAAAATGTTGCATGTACAATATCTGGTCTACATTGCTGTTAGGTACATCGACCCGTGCTTCCGGACCAGACTTCGATATTCTCGTTTAGTCAACGGAGTACCACTCACGTCAGCATCAAGTGTTTGTAGCCATTGGAGTTACCAACGCTATTCAAGAGGACATACCATCGCTTTTCTATAAGTATCTCTTGAGCTTACACTTAGCTTGGTTTATAAAGATACCCGAGGGGGATTGGTGGATTTGATCTTCCTAAAAAGAATTTTAGCTCCCACTTCATAAGACTTATTAAATAACTTGCTGTGCATTAGTTTTCCGAAATCGTTTGAAAGTTTTGGTTCATTAGAAACCAAAAATTATGTCATCAACGTAAATTTGCACAAGCCACAGCTATCGTCCTTACCCCATGTTTTGTTATGAACAGAGTTGGATCACTAGAACCTTTAGAGAATCCGTAGGATACCAGGAAAGTTGGAGAGTTCATCCATGTACCCGCTTTGGTTGCTTGTTTGAGACCATATAATGCTTCTTGATGATGGTAAACTTTGTCAGGATGATATGGGTCAACCAAATCCATCTGGTGGTTTTACGTACTCTTCTTCTTTTTAGAGGTCCGTAAAGAAATGCTGTTTTATTAGTCCATTTGGTACATGAACATGATTGTTGTGCAGGCATACGCAATGAACAATCGTTACAGCTTCAATCGAGCAAACTGGTGCAATGACTCTCTCTCGAAATCATTCCTTCCTTTTGAGCTATCCCTTAAGCCACAAGATGGATTTGTTGCGAATGATAGTATTTTCCTATGCACGTTGTTTTCAAGAGCTTTTAAGTTCAATGACATTCTTGCAAAGTAGGTCTGTCGAACTAATTACCCTATAATCTAATCGATCAAACCGGCATGAAGTTCTTCCTCGCTTTGATTCAAATCCATTGCATGAATCAGGCACCCTGCTTCTTCTTGATGTTCTTTGGTTCGGTTCGACTCACGGTAGATGTGCGAAACATACACATCTCGCCATCTCTGTTTCTCGCCTGACGTCTTTGTTCTCCACTGATCAGACGGTATTTCAATGACTTGTTCTAATGGATGATCTTTTGTCCAACGTTATACGGGAAGGATTGGTGTGATAGAAGTATTTGCATGTTTGACGGGTTTATCAACTGACGAGACGAGGCTTCCCCCTTGTTCTCTGGTACCGGTGTACTTAAGACTGCTTGCTAAATTCATCGTCGTTCAAATTGTTGCATTTTCTGAATTGAGTTTCTGCTTGAAGAATGTTATCTCATGTGCTACAGTAGTGACAGTGGTACTTTTGAGTTAGAGTTTGCTGTGTGGAATGAATGTTCAATGGAGGTGATCCCTGCAACATCGGTTGTTGTAGAAGTGTGAGTTGTGTTATGTTGTTGACGTTTGATAGGATTATCAGCAGCATGTACTGGTGAAGACTTTGACACAACATCGAGAAGTTCCATTGAGTAATTCAGCTGAACATCGGATATAACAGCATTCCAGCTCATTCTGACGTTGTTACTGTCATCAGCTAACTTGAGGAAACATTTTCTTGCCTTTGTGGACCGGGGACTCGTAACTGTCTTGTTCAAGTACGTTGTTGAAACATTGTGGCTCCGGGTCAGAAAATGACATGATCTGACGCCATTACTCTTGTTCATTAGGTTAGAATTCCTTGAAGCCCTGGTTTATGAGATATCAGTCTTTTTAGCAACCAAACTCTGAGTTCTTCCTTTTTTGGATTGAAAGATGTACCTGCACTTAAGTTAGAAGTACCTGCACTGACATCAAGAGCTTTGTTTGCATTCATGATATTAGGGATTCCGCTAATTTGAACATGTGGGGGTTCACTGTTCAATCCTTGCTTGTGCAAGAGTCAAATAAACTTTCCTGTAGGAAATCCACTATGGACCAACAGATTTGAATAATTCTACACGTGGGTTTCCACCTGTAAGCATCCAGATCTAGGCATATGTTTTCTCATACACAACGAAAGTCTTAGTTAGAGAAAAACCTATATCATGTAAAGATCTGCTACCAGGATTTCTGAGTAAGACCTCTTTGATCTTTGGCGTTTGGTTACTGATTTGGTCCTTCTATGGGATTGAATTTAGCACGTGGCATTTACTTCTCCTTCAGGAGTTTTGTTTATACAAGCATCACATGATTTGCATTAAAGACAATCTTTTGACTGTAGAACAACACAAATTGTTCTGAATCTGAGATCATGAACTAGAACTCTTAAGCACGTTATCTGCTTTGGGCAAGCCGTTAGCGTTAACGCGAGTACTTCTTAGATACAGGCAAATTTCTAGATTGTTGATTGTTGCCTCCCTACGGGTTTTGGTTTGCTCACCTCAGCAGTGGTGTGAAATCTTAGCAGAAGGCTCATCTCACTAGTTGTTTTGAGTTCCTATCTCTTTCTTGTGTCTTTTCCTAGCTTCATCTAGATAGTGATTATGAACCATGTAATTTGACTAAATCCTTTGGCAAGTTCTTAGAAATGATTCCTAGATGAGCTAAGATGCTAATCACGTGATCGGTTTTTGCAAAGGGCGGATTCTGTTTTCTTAGGCAAATAATGTTGAGCGACTGTTTTTGACAAATTCTTATCTCACATCAACTTTGGGACGGCAAACAATTGTTTTCTGACATTGAGCCCTTTCAGATTTAAACGCTATTCGGTTGCCTCTAACTAACTGATTGGGTTTATTTAGTTGCATGCGTACACGTTTCCCCAAGGACTGGTTGTTTTATTCACAAACTTAGTTTATCTTCATATTTCCACGCTTCTAACTTCCTTAGTCATTTTTTAAAAGCCAGGCAATTGCATAAACCTTCTTTATTGAATCTGAGTTTTAATTCAGCTATTATTTGCAAGCAAAGATTTGTTCTGTTCTGTAGTCTTAGTTCTCGTGATTTTGTAATTGAATCAATATCCCACCACTCCTCTTTGTAATGCTGTCTTCAAGTCTCATTTTCTTAAGTAATTTAGCCACACTATGTTCTAATTCGATGTTAATTGTTTCAATTACAATCAATTTCTTTTCATCTTGGCTGTATTACTTGTTTGTTTCAAATTTGACCATGTTGCCCTGATTTTAGAGATGATTTCTGATATTTAACGTTACAGAGTGCAACTGCAATGTGCTCTTCCATTCTTGAAAAATCTTTTTGAAATTGGGCCCTCAACTGTCTTTTGAGCAACAATATTTTCAGAATCGAGTGATTGTTTTGGTATTCAGTTGTCTGGTTTTCAGGCGATGAATCACTCGCATAGGACTTTTAACTTGACATGTTTCCACGGATTACTGGTCAAACCTTACCGTCCATTAATGATTCGGTGTGCTCAGTCTGCTATTTGTCCGGATAGCAAAGATATTACATCCAAGCAGTCAATTGTACCTCAGGCCATTGGCTCTTGTCATATATGGGTCTCGATTATCTGCATCATCAGCATCTCCGTATATTCCCTGACCTGCTGTTGTCTTCTTGCACTGTTAAAGTCTGTCTAATGTTTCACTGTGTAACAATCAACATCCACATATTGCTTTACCACGTATCAATCTCACTCTTTGGTCTGCATTGTTCTTTTATTCACACCTTTTTCTATACTGTCTTTTATACGTGTTCTTTCAGAACGACTTCTTCACAATTACCAGGTGTTGGATTAGTTGTTATCTCTGACGTGTTGAACCTCGATTCCCGTGTATTCAACAAGTACGTTGTCTGGTCATTTGACTGTCATATCCAATGTAAACATTTGAATCGATGAACTTTTGGAACTGGTTGTTTACCACCCAAACGGGCTGTCCATGGATCCATCTTCTTGATAATTCTTCTTTGTCCAAGTTGCTTTTGTAGTTGAGCTAGTTGAGGAGCTTTTGTTCTTGTGAAGTATCAACATCTCTGGACCAAAGATGACTCTGAATTGACGTCTTGAATCCCATTGTTCGATGGAGTGCATGTGTGTGTACTATAATGTATCGTCATAATCTTTGAAAGAAACTGAAAGGTGTGATATGATAAGAGATCGAAAATTATGCCATGCATTTCTTTTGCTTTTTGACATCTTGTATTTGATTGCATGCACATTCTTTTGTTCAGAATTCAAGCTGCTATTCCTTTACTACATGCTGTTCGGTTGCATTTCTGATTACTGGTTTCTTTCTCATGGAACAGTGTTTTGTTGTCAAACTCAAATCAACCTTCAATGATATCAACATTCTAATGTGGAATTGGATTTGACATGATCTTCTTGGGTTTGCATCAGACTTCTTTTTGTTTCAACAATTGTGGAGCTTCGTTGTTGACGAAGAATTAACTCAAGCATTGTATTTTCCCGACGGGTAACTCCATGTAAAGATCATTGCATCGTAAAATGATTAGAATCATATCTTGTTAATGCTGCTTTTCGCACTTTGTCTTTTCTGAACTGTATCATGTCAACATATTCATCATCCAAATAAATCCGTGACTTGATGAACATCTGAAACTGTGTCTCGAGTACTTTAAAAGAAGCTATGGATCCAATCTCTTGAAATTCTTCTTTGTCAAGTTGCTTTTCTAATTGATCCATGTTTAGGAACATTGTGCCTATAAAAGTTTCAACATCTTGACCAAAGAGTGTTGCAAATGCACGTTTGAATCCAGACTCGATTCGAGTTCCTTTTAAGTTGTCGTGTGAAAGATGCTTGAGGTGTGAATGAAGTTTTCGAAAAGATACCATGCAACTCTTTTTTGCTTTGTCTTGAATTTGTTGCATTTGTTGTTCTTCCAAATTAGAACACGAAGATAAAGTATCTTTCGTTTCCATTTTACCGTGAATTGAAGTGAAACTGATTTGTAGGATCTTAAGCAGGTAAAGTGATTGTTGTTGTTGTGAAAAACTATTTTACGGGATTTTACAAGTCTTGACTAAACCGAGAAAATACAAGAGTATTTCGCGGGATTTTACTAAATCAAGAAAAACCGTGAAAATAGAATTGTTGTTGGTGAAATCGTTGTTGTCGTTGAAAAACGTAAGCTTTTGTTAACGATTGTTGAGCTTAAAACGATGAGCGGTGAAGTTTCTTACAACGAAAGGGCTAAAATTGAAAATTTTGAAAAAAACTAAAATGTAAAACTAAAAAAAACAAAAATTAAAAGTTGAAAAGTGAGAAATAAAAAAAAATGAAAAAAAATATGAAATTAAAAGGTTCTATTTAATCTTGCTAAAAAAAACAAAGAGTTAATAGTAAACTAATTTAAATCTAATTGTTAAAAATGAAAATTGTTTAGAAGATGAAGGGCCAAAAGTGGAAAATTGGAATTATAAGAAAAATAATAAGAAAAATGTTTTCCCTCCTTTTAGTTTTCTGCTTCGTTTCAAAAAGAAAAGAAAATGAATGACGTATGTTATTTGCTTCTCGCGGAGTGGTACGTTAATCGTCGGTGAAAACCGAATATACCACGATGATCGAAACGACGACACGGACACAACGGTATACGTTATAAGTCCCGTAGATTACCGACACTCGAAACCGAAAACCGAAAATTCGTTAAAACGTTTAAGTTTTTGTTAAAACTCGTTCGGTCCAAGTCGATTATCACTCGTTCGGTCCTATAGAAACTTTCTCGCTCGTTCAATCCTTGAGATTTTCACTAGTTCGATGGTCTCGTTCGATGGTCTCGTTCGATGCACACACACACCACTCGTTCGATTGTTCAAGGTTTCCCTCGTTCGGTTGTTCAAGTTTTCCCTCGTTCGATGGTCTCGTTCGATCCAAACAAAAACCGCTCGTTCGATCCTTTAAGGTTTCTACTCGTTCGGTCCCTTTAGTTCGATGTCACTCGTTCGATCCTCACTAGTTCGATGGTCTTGAAGAAATGTCTAGTTCGGGTGTTGAAGGAAATGAACTCGTTCGTTCGGTGGTATAACTTTCTTCTTATGTTAAACCAAAAAACGCACCCTGCTGGTTAAAGAATGAAGATTTATATGTTTTACTTGTTCTTTCCTTTGACGCAAAACACAAACAAAAATAAAGTAAAAAAATAAAGTAGTTTGAAAAACAAACAAAGTAGTTTGAAAATACTGTTGTTAGAAAAACAAAGTAGTTGGAAGCCCAAATGGAAAAAAAACGTTTTTGATGCAAAGAAACAAAAAAAATAATAAGACGTACGTAAAAAAAATAATCCTCTAAGCCGAACCAAATAAGCTCGAATAAGCTTACAACAACAAGAACACTAGACCCACCCGTGGCTCGTGATACCAATTGTAGGAACCCGTTTAATGCTTCACTTCATAAATCACAACACGAATCGAAACAAGAAAGGAGAAAGAGAGATGATTAGTTTAGAGAGAGAGAAGAGAGAGAGATGAGAGAAAAAAAGATATATTGAAAAATGAAAACTAGATATTTTCTGAAAAGAAAATATCTATATATATGAGATCTTTACAATAATAATCGCTATATCCAATAAGCAAAATAGTAGAAAGGGAAGAGAGGAAAAGTTAGAAGATTTATTAGAGAGAAAACTAGAGAGGTGGAAGATTACACACACACACAAATTATGAAATGGTAACCAACACCCTCTCCATGTGTGGAGAGGGTTCCCATTTATACCTAGAGAGCCCATGAGTGCATGCTGGGCTTTCTAACATTGGGCCGGGCTTGGCTTTTCTTGGGCTTTGAGCCGAACATGGACAATATTAAATTTACAATCCAAGCCGTGAACCGATAGCCTATTTCCTTAACAATACTAATTACGACTAATAAGACCGATAACATTCTTGTTCGACTTATATAAAATTAAGGCTAACACATTCTAATTCCATCCCCCCACTTGAATTATACAACGTCCATGTTATATATATAAAACATTAAATACGAGAATTTAAAAAGAATTAGAATGAGAAACTCCCCTTATATTTGCTCGGTAGATTCTCTAAGTTACGTTTATGAGCAGATTGTGTGCTGAAAAAGCGTTTGAATCCTAGCACGAACAGCACACACATAGAATTCCAAAAAATATGCATTCCACCAACTTTGTCGATATTTCTTTCACGAGGTCCTGTATAGAATATAAGAAAAACATGTGCATTCCTATCTTGGTACCTACGGTTAATTTAAACTAAACTAAAAAAACTAAATACGAGTCTATCTTGGTGGATACGACGTATCAGGTTAGTTAATATGCCGTATTCCAAATCTGACAATAATATTTTTAAATTGCGATAAAAAAATAAAGACTGATAACGTCTAGACAATCAATACGCTATATGGTATGGAGCGGATACGCCGTATTGATGTCTGGGAAGACAGACTCGATAAAATTAAATAACAATTCGGGTTGTCTCCCAGGAAGCACTTTTGTTTACAGTGAAGTCTTTAAGTTAGACTTTTCTTCAGTTTCTCTTCATTATTTGGTGCGCGCCACCTTCCATTCATCGTCCTTTTTCTGAAAAACATCTTGGTAGATTTTGGACATATTATCTTCGTTTCTCTCCAAAATATCATATTCATAACTCTTTATAGCAATATATTCTTTATTGGGTCTAAGCGAGTACTGAATAGCTTTAAACTTTCTGCTTTGCACATTATTTTGTTAGGTTGCTCATTGATAGAATTGGATGTATTGCTATATTTTCGCTTTGTCTGACTTTGTTTTTCAATATCACGTGCTTTATAGGCCTTGAAGAATGAATCAGTAGCAGTGTTGGGGCGGGTTTTCATATTTAGATTCCTTCAATTCATTATTGCTCGGAATACTATTATCCACTTATCTCTTATTCCAATTTCCATTCATCCATGAGTGAAATATCACCTTTGAGTCCTTCCATCCACTTTCTTATTATCCCCTTTGTACACCATCTTATCTTTCATTATTGAATTATGAAACTTTTTGGACATTACATTGACGTACAATAACGGGAAGAAGTTGACGTGTGTAAATTCAAATCCTATCATGCATGAAAACTTTAAGTTGTGAGCACAATCTATATGGATCTTCTTATCATCGTCACAATAACTAGGGTAATCATCAATTCCAGTATCAAGATCTTTATCCCTAGTTCTAAATTCCTCAATTACCTCACCTTCCTCAATGGTGGGCATTAAATCATCACCTTGATTTCTCCTAAGCTCAAATGGTTCATTTAGATCATTTAGTTTGATGTAATCTTCCAAGAAAGGGTCTAATGATCTATTTAACACCAAAGTCTCTCCCATTAGCCTAGCTTCTAAATTAAGTTCCATTATTTCTCTCAAACTTAGCATGTAGAACCTCTTAATTAAACTACTAGCAGATTTAACACTTTTGAAAATAATATTTTCTTCCCCAACTCTTAAAAGTAACTTCTCTGTAAAACACAATTTTAGCACTGGCGTAGACAAAAATGTCAATCCATAGGATCAAGGGCACTTTGATATCCTCAGGCATATCTAGAATTATAAAGTCTACTGGGAAAGTAAATTTACCAATTCTTACTAGTACGTTTTCAGCAATTCCTTTTGGATATTTCACTGTCCTATCCGTTAATTCCACTGTTAGCTTAGTGCGAGCTAATTTACCTAATCCTAAGTTAAGGTAGGTCAATAGGGGCATTACACTAATGCTAGCTCCTAAGTCAACAAAGGCATTATCGAAGCAAACATTATTAATAAAGCAAGGTAAAGTGAAACTCCTTGGGTCTTTCTCCTTTTGGAGTATGGATTCATCGATTTATGAAGCTATAGAGTAAGCTTCCGAGAATTATGGTCCATAAGATCCCTTCTTTCCATCACAGTAGTAACCATTCAAACGACGATGGTAACAGAATATCGTTTTATCTTGTCTTGTACATGAGTGTATGGTTCTGTCCAGTGGATACGACGTATTGGGGAGATCCAATACGGCATATCAGGTGTGAATCAGCTTCAATATTAGTAGTGATCGACTTGACTTGATCTCTCGAGTTTGTTTCAGTTGAGCTAGGTAGACTTCCAAATCCTCTTTCCTGTAATACAAATTGCTCATATTGCCCGATGTGTATTCTAATGTTTGAATTATGCTCTCCTGGTTCCTTATGGCAAGCAATCCGTTGAAGCCTCGATTTTCTTTGATCAAGTTAGAGTTTTCCTCGTGTCTTTTTGCTGATTCTCCCATAAATTTGCTCAAGGTATCTTCCATTGATTGCCTTCGTTCTTGATATGAAGGATTTGCATTGTTCCTTTGATAAAATCCTAGAGCTATTGCTCTATATCCTCCACCTTGAAAAGGTCCACCAAATTGCGTGTAGTAAGCTTCTTCTAGGGTTTTCCCTTATTCTTTTAGTGTGAAAATCTTGTGTAATTGGGGTCCTTTGCCATTGTTCACATCCTACCTTGACAGCATAAACTTTTCAATTACCTTCTTATCTCATCTTCTAATTGTACACTTGTTCTTGTATAGCAATCCAGTCCGTCATAAGTCGTCAGTACTTCTTCCCTTTCATTATGCCATTTTTTTGAGAGTATTCCTACCATTCTTGATGGCCTTTTTAGCATCCTGAACTGTATAGTTTGGAATGGCACCTCCTGAGTCAAGAATCTATCGTGTTTGAACATCCAACTCATTGTAGAACAAAATTACCTCATGCATCTCAGTCAAATAGTTGTTGAGGACACTTTCAACAAGAGTTCTGTTCAAGCGCTCCCATTTATGAAGTAAAAGGGTTTCATCGTGGTTCTGCGAAAGTTTGATGTTTTAAATTCATTTTCTTCGCAGTTCGACCAGTTGGGCAATATTTGTTTAAAAACTTAGTTTTAAGATCTTCCCAAGTTTTGATCGAACGAGTTGGTTCGTTTCTTAGCCAACGACTTACGGCTCCGGTTAAGGATATAGGGAAGACCTCAGTGAGCGTTAGTTAATCTATTTATTGATTGGTTAGGAACGTTGAATAAATCAACATTTTGAGAACTTTTTCAAGTGTTTGTTCGCATCTTTATTATCGAACCGCTAAACGGTTTTTAATCGAAGCTCTTAAGAAAATTGGCCTTTCAGTTCAAACTATATTTTTCCTTAATCTTAGCCTAGCAACTCCTGATCCTTAGTCCGTTCCGGGTCTTGCTCATGAATGCTCCATTGGTATCCGCCATTGCATTCGCGCTTCTTTTACCTCCGATTATTCTTGTCAGAAAATAAATTGAAATCAGTGATCCTCAATTCGTACAAGGCTTAGTGACTTGAAGTGTCATCCTAGATGGTCGAAATTCTCCAGTGCATGTTCTTTTGTAAGGTGTGAATAGTTTCGTAGATTTGTTGAACGCCTTTGTCATGCACTACCTGTAACAAAGGAATATGCAATCATTGGATTTGTCCTCGAAGAAAGGTAGAAAAAAATTTAGACAGGAAATCAAATATAGAAAATAAATTGAAATATTCGTTCCAGAAGAATCGAAACGTCCGTATCAAATAGAAGTGGATAGCGCCGTATTAAACATTTTGAATGAATACGCAGATTGGACCAAAATTTGGATAAACCGTATCCGATGGGATAATGGATACGCCGTAATCAGCTACGACAGAACAGAGTATAAGCAGCAAAATAATTAAAATGCTCAACAATTAAACAAAAATGCTAAACAGAGCAAACAATAAAGTACAAAATATACAAATATTACAGAATAACAAGAACAAAACACTAATCTAAATTACACTACTCCCTAAAGCTTAGATTCAAATCTAATGTAAAAACCAAAATATCAAATAAAAATCAAGGTTTAAGTGTTTCAGCTCCTGGCAAATGCGCCAAAAACATGATGTGTCGTTATGTTGGTGTATATTTTATTGATCAAGTTTAAATTTAAATTTTGCCCGATCAACCTAAAAACAACACTTTAAAAACGGACAGTGTACCCGATCGTATAGTGAGATTCGTGTAATATGTGTCACCTACACTTGAAGCAGGTTAAATCTATCAATATAATTAAATCTTGTTCTAATCTATGTTAATTCTATCCTATTCTAAACTATGTCAGTCTTAATCCTATTTCTAACAAAAAATGGGGGGGTTTTTAGCTCCAGAGACTGGCAGGTTTGGTTGGGCTACTTCAATCAATCAAGGCACTTTAATCCACTGCAAGCAAAAAAAAACAAAAGATAAAAGAGCGCTTGAGCCAAATATAAGAAAACTGTATTAACCATTATTAATCCAATTAGAAAGTTGGTTTTTTTTTATTTAGTGCAATGATTTCTTCTCTCAAAGCGGTATATCATTCTTAAGACTTAGGCATTACATCATCCTAAGACCTAGACACATTAATTCTGTCATAATTAAAAGCACCGCATAAACATCCCTATTTTGCTGATTATAATCTATCTAGGGATTAAAACAATGTGATCTTGTTAAACTCTAGCTCATAGAGACCTTTAACCACTTACCGGCTTAAATGCGATTTATACACTAGTATCCACATTGGTGAACTATTTAAGGAATCAGAACGTTATTTTGGTGAATTATCTAGGTCACCTTTAAGTCAACACGCTCATAAACTTTGGCAATATCCAATTAACTATTAAGCCCTAAGCGTATCCTAGACACAGATTTAAAGGACAATAATTACGATCTTATAATTCTAGATATTAAAAAATACTATATAGAGCTATCCCAATCTAGATTTACTGTCAGTATCACTAGATCCACGTTCGAATGATAGGTCTCATACATAAGCTTGTAAACAAAGTATTAAAAATTGATAAACCTAAACACGCATCCAACGATAAATACCAGAAATCAAATAAACAAATACCAAACATTAAGACTCCTTAATAATGGCTAATACATAAGGTATTACCTACAAACATCATAAAAAAATACAAAAGGCAATTATTTACCATGGAAACTAACCGAGTTAGAACTAATTTACCAAAAACAAAATGATTACTAAAGTAAAATAAAAATTACATGTTATCTCCTATGGATAGGATAGCGTTGCTCGAAGCCTCTTCTACTCTTTTTGTCCTCTGAAAATCGAATTTTATGGTTTAGGTATGGAGAATATGATGGATATGGCGTATTGAGTCTCTCTGGATACGGCGTATTGAGCTTTATTCCTTTGTGGTCTTTGGTGAGCGCAGGCACGGATACGCCGTATCTTCCTTGAAGACATGCGAATCGGTCTTTAGAAAAGTAAGCTATCAAAATAACTTCCATTTAAGCTCCAAAATGCGCGCCTTTTGCAATATCACCAAGTTACTCTATAATTACTGCAATTCCTCAAATTATAAAGGATTAAGTAACAATATCTTTGCAATAACTAAACAAAATGGGTTAATAAACATGGGATAAAAAGCTAAAAAATGACTTTATATGAAAGTCATCAATCACATTTCTCACGGGGAGTAATTGAAAGCTACAAACAACAATGGTACTTCACATCTCAACAAAATCTTTCCAAATTTCCATCAATGTCTTTCATAAAGCTTTTGTCAGATTTTTGCTTGATGACAAGAACTTCTCGATATAGGTCGTACACGTCAATGAATGTTACGAGAGTTTCGAAACCAACATGGGGGAATATGTGTAACCTTTGAATACTTTGATGAATCAGGTCAACTTCCTGGGAAGTAGTATAAACTCTAGTTTTACTTCGTAAAGGCGTGTAAAGTATTCTACAAGCATGAGAAGATTTGTTGCTAATTTATTGCATGTTCCCCTGAACGGATATTCACCAAAGACCAAAGGTCATGATACAGTATAGAAGCAATATTAGTTGATGTAAGATGTACACATGTGAAGATTATTTCTTAAGGATACCTAGCTCACACTCGGGACATAGTTGACTTTGGTGTAGACAACCAAAACAAAATCAAGCACTGTCATGGAGGAAAAAAAAAAAAAGTGCATTATTCGGGTCTTAATTGATTTTAGTGATAGGGTTTATTAACTATCGAAAAACGGATAAAATTGTGAAACCTTTAGTATTAGATGATTCATCTACAAAATTTCCGTGTACAAACTTTGAATGGTCAAAGCTAGAAGATCGTTCGAGCCTACATTAAATTTTCAAATCGCTAAAGATACAGATGTTTGGTAATGGGGGAAATTTGATTCAGAAACTTCTCAAAAAGAGGAGTCAACTGAAGAAAAGGCTTTTCAAGCATGCTGCATTAATTGGGGGGAAGTTAACCCAACACCATGCATACTACAATGGTTTTCCAGAAACCAATTAAAAGACACGAAAATCCAAGATGGTACAAGTTATCAAGACCTAAAAAGACAAAGACCTCATCTATCAGCATTGAATCACTTGAAAGACTTATTTTGTTGTATTTTGTACTTGTATCCTTAAAAATGTCCTAATACTGAATTACCTATTTACTTAGTCGGCATACACAAGGACTAGAAATGTCAAGTTAGGATAGTAGTGTGTATCAAGGTTATATATACAACCTATACATACCAAAGAGGGTAAGAAAAACATTTGTATCTCATAATGTGTATGTTTCTCTCTCTAGAAAAACAACACTACATCCTTACCCTCACCATCACACTTTTCCTCTCTCAATATCAAAAATATGGCTACATATTTCTTTTTATCCTCCCCGACGCCCTAAATCATGTATGTTTTAAGCCCTAGAATCTTTTGTGAGTACAATTGTATCATAGCCAGAGGGCGTTTTGTGTTGTTGGTTTGTATTTTTATGCTGTTCGTGTCTTAAATAAGCACTTTCGTAGCTTATTTCTATGCCAAAAAGCATCGGCTTTTTATGGTTGGTGGTATTTTGTGCAAAAGCTTGAAACTTTCTTCTTTATATAGTTTCTAACTTATTTTACAAGTATCTTAATGGATTTTATAGCTATATTTTGGAGTTTTTAAGGTTCGTTAAATGATTTTAGACCTAAATCTTGATTCGAGATTTTTCTCGTTAGAAATCATCAAGTTTGGATTTGTATGGTTCTTATTGGCTTAGATAAGTAAGAAGTACAAAAATTTTTGGGTAAAAACGTCAAAAATTGAGTCTTTTTGTGTTTTGAAAAATTGGAGGTGAATTAGCAAATATTCAGTGTAAGACGAATTAGCAATAATTAGCATGTTGATTAACAAGGCGAATTAGCAAGGTGAATTAGCAAGGTTAATTAACAAGGTAAATTAACAAGGTGAATTAGCAAGGTGAATTAATAAGGCGAATTAACAAGGCGATTTACCAATTTTCTTCACAAGGTGATTTAACATGATTTAACAATTTTCTTCACAAGGTGATTTAACAAGGCGATTTAACAATTTTCTTCACAAGGTGATTTAACAAGGCGATTTAACAACTTTCTTCACAAGGTGATTTAACAAAGCGATTTAACAATTTCATCACGACGGTGATTTACAAGGCGATTTTAAGAATTTACTTTCCCATAGGTAATTTAGACAAGGCGATTTACACAATTTTCATCACAGGTGATTCTAAGAAGCGCGATTTAACATTACTTCACAAGTGGATGATTTGAACAATATTTCTTCACAAGGTGAATTAGCAAAGGCGATTTAACCATCAAACAGGAGGCGATTTAACCACTTTCATAGAAATTACTTTATCCTGTTTTCACCAAGAACCAAACTCAAACACCTTCCATACCACCAAAACAAACACAACACTTCATGTAAAAATGATCAACAATTTCACTAAACATCAAATGCTATAGAAATTGATTTCAATTCTAGTGATCAGAAGTTTTATCGTAGTTCTTTATTTGAGATGGAAGTAGGTTTCACAAAGGCGTCTACTTATTTCATCATTATTAAACTACTTATAATCTACCTATAATAGCTATAAATTCTACCACCTTAAGCTAAGATTCAAAAATTAATAAGCTAAATTACTAACCTACTGTTTTTGGTGTTTTCAGGGTTTTTACTGACTTTGACAGCTAAATTAAACTAGAAAATAAGCTAGATAATGCAAACTAAGATTAAATCTATAATCAGCTATACTTAGACTTAATCCTACTTGAATCTAAGATCATAAATCCTATTCTTACTTAACTAAAAATTAAGCCAAAGGTGGCAGTACTAACTTGTGACAGCAGTACAAACTTGTGGTTAGTACTGGTGCACTTTGGTGGATTTTGGCAGCAACTTAAGCTAACTAATAAACAATAAATCTAAATCTATTACCTAATTTATATTAAGCTACCTCTAAACTATATACTAACTTAATTTGAAAAGCTAAGTCCTAAGATTACTTGGCCTTATCTTAAGCCAAAAGTGACAGCAGTACTAACTTTTAGTTAGTACTGGTATACTTTGCACAAGTGCAACTCAAAAGTGCAAGCTTCCTAAGGGAAATCCTGTACTTAAACACACTCTACTAGAGTGTATAGACAAAGTTCAAGCAAGATCTAAGCCTTAAGGGCTTTGGATCAAAGTTTCACAAGCAAAAAGATAGTCAAAAACTGCCCTGTGCTGACATTATTAAAATAAGCTCTAAACTTTTTATTTTCAAAATTTAACTTGTAAAAACTTCTTACCTAATGTTTTTAAGAGATACTAAAGCTGACTCAAATAATTTGCACAAGTCATTTTGACTTTTAGAGGTCAAACTTTCTTTTGCCAAACACCCCTTATAAAGCTTGACAGATTTGATAAAGCTTTTTAAAATGAAATCTACCTATTAGAAACTTAATACCAGATAATTTTTAGCTTTTAACAAACCTAATTAACAACTGATTTAGCAATAGTCTAAGATTTAAACTAATTTCCTAATATTTTTGGTTTTTTAAGGTTTTTAAGACAAATATATGGAAGACTATGATCTAAACTAAGAAAAGAAAAAACAGATTAAGAGAATGAACTAATTAAAAATATAAGTATTAAAAAGCAAAAATAAGCAGATATTAAGCAAGCAAATAAGCAGATCTAGCAATTACAAGCAATAAGAGATTTACTTAAGCTAAAAATAAAGGTTTTCAAAGAGAAACTTACAATTCTCTCTAGCTAAACAAGAGTAACCAAATTTGGCAGCTACAAGCTGCCTAGCTTATTAATAAGCTAGGGTATAAGTCCTTGGGATCTCTTCTATGTTAAGATCCCTTTCCAAAAACTTTCATATCCAATAAGGTCCATGATAAATGTAAGTTAAACTGATTTAAGGTTTAAGTAAGATTATTACTGAATTAAAATAAGCTCTATTTCAGCTTTAATACTGAAAGGCTTAAAAGGAGCTTGAATAAGCTTATTGAGACTAATTGGCTTTATTAAGAGAGCTTTTGAATAAAAGAAAAGAGAGCTTAGAATGACTTAAAAATAAATTCAGATCAATAAAGTTACTAGTATGACATTAACTTAAAAAGAAAATTACATTTAAGAAAAATACGAATTTAAGCTAGACTAAAAATTAATAAAAACCTAGATTGTGTGTGTGTGAGAAGTGAGGCCTATTTATAGTCAATTGGTGAAGCTTCTAGCCTTCCTTTCCTTGCTCCTCACCATCATTACAATCTTCAACCAATCAATTTCATTAATCAATTGAGTCTTCTATTGTGGCCGTTGGATGATTTTGTGACCACCTGAGGAATGCCAGGCTGACAATCCCTTGATGGTGACCCATGTCTAGTTCCACTGAGTGATTTAGCAACAAAATCCCCCCCTTCCTTGTGTTTCTTGACTGTCCACATGTCTAGACTTGAGAGGATATGGTGCTAATGAATCCTTAGATTAGACTAATTTTCTCCCTGCCTATGTATTAACGAGCTCTATGAAATTGACCAATAGAACCCCAATTTCCTATTTTGCCCATTTCTTTTACCAAGGGGGTGAAAGGGGGACGACGGGTGAACAAATAAATGGTTTCTCTCCCATTATATCGACAGTTAAAAACTGTTATAAGTTTTGGAATATTACACAAAAGGGTCCTTGTATTTATCTTTTTCTTCTTTCTCATATATAAAAGGGTTTTGGGAATTCCAAGTTTGGTCCCTTGTGGTTGTTTATAAAAGGAAATGAGGGCTAAGGTTTTGGGTCCTCAAAGATCCGGGCAAGGCCCATTTTGAGGAGGGACATTTTTGGACTTTGTGCAACTTGGAGGTGTGAAAATGGAATATTTTGACGTCTTTGTGAACTTTTGTTGACCAATGAATGACTTTTCTTTTGACTGGATTTTGACTGTGGCATGACTTTCCTGCTTCACAGCTATTGATTCTTTGGCTTCTTTTTGTACTCTTTACTGATTCTCTCCGTGTCCGAGCTTGCTCTATTTTGACGTGTTTCCTTGTGATTTATTGTGATAGTTATCCTACCTGCACACTACAAAACCACCAATACAAGCATTTTTCCATTTTTGGGGTCTGTTTTTGGGTTTAATAGGGTTATTTCAGGTACATAACGGATATGTGAATTCTAATACTTATCAATATTTATGAGTTAAATAGAATAGATTATGCAACACATTATAGCGCGTTTTTGTAGCCCATTAGGGTTTCCCTAGGAAGTAATAAAAGGAACCCTAAGGCATAGGTCTGATATAATATAGGTCTATTCACATCATTTCTTTCAATAAGTTTTTCCATAGCTTCAAGGTTGTAAACCTTAACACTGTCAAAGAGTGTTCGTATTAATATATTGGAGCCTTATATGATTTGGTTTATATTTTTGTGTATTAAACATATTAAGACTGTTATTCTTCCTATGGTATAAACTAGATTCCGCATATTTAATATCATACACTCAAAATTCAATCATGTGCCTTAGGAGGATTTATCCAAGATAACTAAACATTACATCAAGCAAAGTGATTTGAAATAAATGATTCATTGGGATCAACAAGTGGTATCAGAGCTTGTTGTGAAGCTTTGAATAAGAAGAAATCAACAACACATACTAGATCTAATTCTCAGTGATAAGATGGAGGCAGGAATTACTTCTACAAATCTGACTACAAAACTTCCTATCCTCAACCTAGGGGATTATGATCTCTGGTTAATGAGGATAGAACAATACTTTCACATGACTGATTACTCTCTCTGGGAAGTAATTAAAAATGGTAACAAAGTGCTGAAGAGAACTGTTGGAGAAACTGAGCAGGAATTTGAACCTACTACTGCAGAAGAAAAGCAGGACATGAGGAATGAGATGAAAGCTAGAGGAACTCTGTTGACAACACTCCCAAATAAGGATCAACTAAAGTTGCATTCATACAAAAATGCAAAACTACTCATGGAAGCCATAGAGAAGAGGTATGGAGGAAACAGGGAATCCAAAAAAGTTCAGAGGACACTACTCAAGTAACAATATGAGAACTTTGCAGGATCAAGTTCAGAAACAATGGATCAAACTTTTGATAGGTTGCAAAAATTTATTAGTCAGTTGGAGATCCAAGGTGAAGTTATTACACAAGAAGACATGAACTTAAATGTAACATCCGGCAATTTTCGGAATTTTAAATGACTATTTTACCCTTTGACTTTTTGAGTCTGACTTGACTTTTTGACTTTTGGTCTTTTATTGTCACATAAAAGCGATTTCCGCTTAACTGGAAAATTTTTGAAATATATTTTAAATAATAAATCATATTTATTATTACATCTCTCATGTGCAAGTTATTTTTAACTTATTTGACTTGAAAACGAAAAAGATATATGTTATTCCTAAGCTGACTTATCAAAAACGACCACCTAAATCACGTTTTTTTTTTTTTCAACAACACGGACTCTAAATAAATGATGTAAAACACATTCCGACAACTTTTAGTTTTGAGCCCGAGACCGCGAAAATAGACAAAAAGTTTACTGAAATGGCCCCTCAGGCAAGATTAAAAACAAGAAATAATATTAAATTAATATTTAATTATCAGCTTTTTATTAAATAAAAATAATTTAAAAAAATTAGTCATCATTTTATTCATTACTTTTGGTGAAGACAGCCAATATTTCGATTAAAAGAATCATATTACGGACAAAAGTTTATCTGAAATATACCAATAAATAATAAACGTTTTAATAAATTTTAAAAACTATTAAGAAAATTATGTCGAGTGAATACTCGTTTTTTATGGGAAAAATGATTTGGAAAACAATGGGCGCAAGTTTCGTGTCTTGAATCGACCGGTTAACTAGTTCAAGAACGAGTTCCCTACCGATAGTTAGCAAAAGTATATAAAATAACTAAAAAAATCAAACTCCTAAGACGTATTAGGAACTTGCATTTCATTATTATATAACTTTATATATAAATAAAAGTTCAACACATATCTTTCTCAATTTATCAAATATATCCAACACACACAAGCATCATCTCCTCCCTCTCTTCATATCCGGCGCCGCCACCCCCGAAACCATCCGGCCCAACATTCCAGCCACCCCCACAATAACACCGCCGCCCGCTAGCGCCAGGGAAAAGTTTTCCGACGAGTTTTCCGGCCGAGTCCAAAAGTGTTTCTCATCAACCGATCTATCCGATCCCCACACCCAAGCGCTGCCACCACCACACCGACGCCACCACCATCATCATCATCACCATCACATCATTATCATCACCACCACAGCCTCCACCCCACCACCACACCACTGCCACCGCTGCCCCGCCACACATCACCTTAACCAAGACCTATCCTCACCCCCCATAGAATCCCATAAGGGTGCGTATGGTTTTTAAACCCCCACTAAAATGGTGCATCGGTTTTGGTGTTGGCCTAGAAAAGGTGTTGTCCGGGTTGGGTTTATAGCACCACAAAAGGGTGCTTTTCGATTCTGATCAACCAGCCGGGGAGCTTCGGATTTGTTCATTGGCACCACGTAGGGTATACGTTTGGCTGTGTAAGAATCACCCTAAGGGTGTGGTTGGTTAATTATTCTCTAGCCGAGGATGCGTTTGTTAATTAAAACAACCTAAAAAAAGGTGTTTGTTTTGTTCGTATTTATAAACCACCACAAGGGTGCATTTGATTTCTGTTTTTAATTGGCACAGGGGCAATTTTGGTTCTCTGAAATAACACCACAAGCAGGGTGCTTTTTTGGTTTCCCAAAATGGTGTGTTAACGTTTAGCTTAACAACACTTAGGATGGGTTCGGTCAGGAGATTAAAACCGCCACTAGGAGTGCGTTTGTGGTTTAAACAGAAACACCAATGAAGGTGTTTTTGGTTTTCGGTGATTAAGCAGCAGCAGCCCGCACAAGGTGGCTGGGTTTTGGCTAGTGAAATGCACTAAGGGCGTTTGGTATATTAGAAAATAACTAAGGTGCGGCGTTCCAGTTGATTAGGAAAACAATAAGGGCACGTTAGATGTTTTAACAGAAATATTAAAGGGGTGCATTTGGTGTTGATATCGTAAAAGCTGTATAGGGCTTTTAGGATAACAGAAAAGCTATAAAGGGAGTAGATTGGGTTGGCTATGAATCCAGCACAAGGGTGCGTTTGGGTGAGCATGATGACCGTAATGTTAGCGTTTGAGGGTCTGCAAAAAGACCGTAAGAGGGTGATTGGGTTATTGCATGTTAAACCGTAAAAGGGCTTTGGGATTGCATGAATCCGTGTAGGGAACGTTTTGGTTTATATAATTGACTAATAAAAATATACCAAGACTTTATCAATAAAATATAAAACTAGATATAACAAGAGGTTTAAAATGGTTAAATAAATATGATATAAATTATTTTGTTAGTGATTAGATTATAATTAACATATAATATATATATATATATATATATAATATATATATATATATATATCTATAAATATATATATATAAAATATAAATATATAAATATAATATATTATGCCTAAAACACTCTTGTGATAAAATATTGAAACGGAGAACAATTGCAACAATATTGATTAAGGTAAAACGTGGAAAGTTTGCAAAAATGGGAAACGTGGTATAACAATATTATGCCGAAATTATAAAAAGGTTAATATACTATAATAAATATTCATTATAATTTTTTATTATTTAGAAAAACCGAATAAAAGATGAAGTTATATGTCCTTAAGATCGTTAATTTGTAATTATAACAAAATCACCAGATAAATGAACTAGAACTACACTTTAGTTAAAGAGACAACTATTTAACTAGACCCGTACGAGGAAATGAACTACACATTATAAATGGATTATTTTATAATTCCCGATTAATGGACAAAGAAACGACTTTAAACATGTGTTTACTTTTATACAAGAATTTTTATTTAATTAAGTGGTGATTTTCGAAAACACGTCAAACTGTTTGGTTTAATTATTTACCCACACTTCTTATATAATACTTGCAAAGTATTATACATTTCATATTAATCCTTAGATTGTTTGTCTTTGTCATATAATTCACAGTATGAGTTAAAATATTTGTTTAATTTTTCATAAGTAATATATACGGCATATATTACACACTTTGCGTTTACTTTCGATTTATTTTATTTAACCAACCACCAAACTATTACAACTTTAAATCTAAATCTTTTATCAACATGTCGCGTTGATGTGACTATCCATCGGGAAACCCAAATTCATTATCCTAGGTATGGGACTTTAGTAGTTAAGTTAAGCTACACTTCTTGGTCTAGCCTCCATTTACCTGTTTCGTCTTGAAACTCAATGTGTACATATCCCCACGCCAATGTTCTTCAACATCAATGTGAGTTTTATACCCCTATGCTTTACTGGTTTTACATATATATTTAGGGATGAGAACATGCATTTTACAAATGCCTTCACATTGTTATTACCTGTTTGGTTAAACATACTCATTTAAATATCTCGCGAGGCAGAACAATACTTGGTTTAATTTTTGAAACGTAAACACTACTTTTACTTTTTTATTACAGATTACTCAGGTTTGTATGTTACAAAGTAATTCAATGCTGCGGGTGTCCTAGGTGGGGCATCCGGTTAGGTACATGTAAATAGATTCATCAATGCTAAGGGTGTCCATAGTGTGGGGGCAGCCGTGTAGGCACATGTAAAGTATTCAATGCTGATGGTGTCCAGATGGGGGCAAACCGGTGTAGGCACATGTAAAGTAATTCCATGCTGAGGGTGTCCAGGTAGGGACATCCGGTGTAGGAGCACATGGCCATTATTTCTGTTACGCGTCAGTTCATAAAATGAGAGTAATCGTAGTATTGTTTATATACAACCCTTGAACATTAAACGTTTGCCATGAATTAAGTGGGCAATGACATACTTTGGATAATTACGGTCCAATTTTCAAACGTACATTTTTGTGACCATTTAGGGATTTAAATGGTCATGCATATTTTACAACTCTTTGAATTATGACATTCATACATACATTTTGGGGAACCAGGTTTGAAATGGTCATACATACTTTACAGAAATTATGGTTTAATGGATTGTAATACAAAAACCCAACGAACTCCACCCAAGTTACTGTAGACACTTTTTTAAGCCAGATTTCTCAGGTGAATTAGATGCTTAGATTATTTGATGTGCATTGGAGTCTAAACTGACAAGATTTCATTCATGGATTTCTACATACATACAAGTGATCAAATCTCGTTGTGTTAATTTCAAGCTTTTCATTGTGATGCAATTATGGGACAAATATTATATCAATTTCAAGGAAATCAACGAGATTACTTTTCAAACGACACATTTAGAGGTCGTTCTCTTGTATCTAGCGTTGTGTATTATGAAGTAACGCCCCCGGACACATTTCTGCTGTGACACAATTTTGGGGGTGTTACATTAAAACTGTTAAGAAGTCTTCCATCTGAATGGAAGACTCATGCTTTGATCTTGAGGAACAAACAGGAAATAGAGACCATCAGTTTGGATAACTTATACAACAACTTGAAGATATATGAACCTAAAATCTTAAGACCATCAAGTACAAGTCAAAATCCACAAAATGTGGCTTTTGTGTCCTCCAACATCACTAACAGCAATAGCAATACAAATGAAGCAGATAACACTACTTATGGAGTTAGTGCTGCTCATACTCAAAGTAATCCTACATCTGGAGATAACCTTAGTGATGCTGTGATAGTACTTCTCCTAGCTACCAGAGCCTAATTCACCTTTGCGACAAAAACTTTTTACAAGAGGATCTTGAATAAATTAATCCTGATGACCTAGAAGAAATGGATTTGCAATGGGAGATGGCCATGCTGACAATTAGAGCTAGAAGATTCATCAAGAGGACAGGTAGGAAGCTGGATGTAAATGGTCAAACAGTTGGATTTGATAGGTCTAAAGTGGAGTGCTATAATTTTCATAAATATGGTCACTTTGCAAGAGAATGTGGAGCTCCTAGAAATTAAAAAAACAAAGGAAGAGAGAATAATAAAAGAAATGTGATAGTGGAAACTCCCACTGAAAATGCTTTGGTTGCTCAAGATGGAATTGGAGGGTATGACTAGAGCTACCAAGTTGGGGAAGAGCATCTTACAAACTTTGCATTGATGGCACATACATCTTCAGGAAGTTCTTCTAGTTTAGATTCTGAGGTAGATTCTTGTTCTAAATAATGTATAAAAGCTTATGCTACTCTCAAAGAACAATATGATAGTTTGTCTTCAAATTACAAAAAGTCTCAATTTAATTTACTATCTTATAAAGCAGGTTTAGAATCAGTAGAAGCTAGACTAGCTCACTATAAGAAAATTGAGGTTGTGTTAAAGAAAGCATTAATGTTTTAAAACTTGAAGTCAAACTAAAAGACACTGCTTTAGTTGAAACCAAAAAGAAATTGGAAAAAGCAGAAAAAGAGAGAGATGAGTTAAAACTAACATTAGAGAAGTTTTAAAATTCATCTAAATCTTTGAATAATTTGCTGGAAAGTGAAGTCATTGACAAGTTTAAAAAGTGACAATGATATATGCAACTTTCTTCAACTACAACTTCTCCTGACGCCGCAGTATAAACTTTGTGAATCAAACTCGAGATTGTTAGAAAATCAGGAGAATAATAAGTCCAAATCAGATAAGGAAGTTTCTTGCTTATCCCTTCCACCTTTTACAGGGAATATCATACCTCGCTAAACCTGATTAACGTTTATGGGATGAAATATTAAAAAGTGAGAATTTGAATTTTACTACTGTTGTACAACCACTCAAGTAATGTAAAGACAGTTGAGACCAAATCAGAGTCTGCAAATGTAAAAGTAATGGAGAATGCGGAGAACCTAAAACTGTTAGGAAGAACAGTTTTAGACCTCCAGTCATTGAGGATTAGAATTCTAATGATGAAAGTGAGGTAGAAATTATACCTAAGGATAAAACTGTTAGACTTAGCACTGAAAAGATAAAATTTGCTAGGGAAACAGTAGAGAAGGTAGAAACATCTAAACAAAACAAACACTATCCTTAGAGGGAACCAAAGAAACAGGAACAATCTTATTGTTCCCAAAGACTAGGAAGTGACTTAAAATGAAATAATAAATGCTTGTTTTGATTGGTAGTTTTTAGCATCTCCAATTTATGTGTGTGATAAAAAAGGTTTATAAGACCATTGAAGCAACTCAAGTAGGGTGAATCACAAGAACTATTTGCAATAAAATGACACACCCATACCCTAATAGAATATTTGTTCCACAAGCATTATTAACCAGTGTCTGACAAAATATACTGATGGTGCAAGTGTTTAATACTGCTGTGCATATGTTAATACTGTTGTTCAGACAGTTAATACTACTCGGCTCAAAACCGAGACTGTGAATCATCCTAACCAAATCAAAATGCTTAAAAAAAGGAAATTCACAAGTCACAATCCATTAAACCAATATTCATATACAAAAACAGTATTTCAATAAAAAGGTTAATACTACTTCATGGTAAAAAGAAATACTTCTGCTAGGAATAGAGTAGTAGTAAGTGAAAACAAGGGAAAAAGGGTTAATGGTGTTAAGGCCTCAGCTTGCTAGGTTTGGAAAGCCAAAAATAGTAGTGCATCAAATACTTTCAAGAAATATTCTTACATTGACGCACAAGGTAGATCCAAGTCTATAATGGCTTAGATCCCTAAAAGAGTCTAATTCTCTTATTTTATGTGCAGGGCAACCCACAACAGAAAGAGTACAAGGAAAAAGGAGTTATTGACAGTGGTTACTAAAGGTACATGACTGGAAACAAATGCTATCTTACTAAGTATGAAGATTATAATCCATGGATTTAGTTGTTGTCTTTGGGAGATGGTAAAGGTAGAATTTCTGGTAAAGGTAAAATCAAAACAGGAACATTGGATTTTGATAATGTGTACTTTTGTAAGGAGCTTAAGTATAACTTGTTTAGTGTATCACAAATTTGTGACAAAAAAATAATGTTCTTTTTACTGACACTGAATGTCTTGTACTTATCCTTCTAACTTTAAGTCTACTTGATGAAAGTCAAGTTTCGCTGAGAGTTCAAGAAAAGGAAAACATTTACAGTGTTGACCTAAAGAGTGTTGTTCCCACTAAAGGTTTAACTTGCCTCATTGATGAGGCCACAATTGATGAATCCAACTTATGGCACAGGAGGCTTGGGCGCATAAACTTTAAAAACATGAACAAACTTGTAAGGGGAAACCTTGTTAGAGGTTTGCCTTCAAATATTTTTGAAAATGACCATTCTTGTGTTGCTTGTCAGAAAGGAAAGCAACACAAAAGCCTCCATGTAAGGCCCAAACTTGTGAACATAATCAGCAAAACCTTACATATAGCTATCATATTGGACCTATTTGGTCTACAAATTGTTAAGAGTTTAATGAAAAAGTCTTATTGCCTAGTTGTCACTGATGACTTTAGTAGATTTTTTTGGGTATTCCCTTTTTTGCCACTAAGGTATGAGAACTAGTGGAGGATATTAAAGACATTCATAACAGAAATAGAAATTCAACTACACCGATAAAGAGTAAAAGTTATCAAATAGAGACAATGAAACTGAGTGTCAAAAATAGTGTAATGAGATCAGTTCTGTGAAATGAAGGTATTAAGATGGAATTACAGTGTTGCTAGGCACTCCTCAACAGAATGTGTTGCTGAGAGGAGAAAAGAACACGATAGAGGCTATCAAGACTATGTAAGTTGACTCTAAGTTTTGCCAACTACCTTTTAGCTGAATAGTTAATACTTGCTTGCTATGTGCTAAATAGGGGTCTTAAGTCATTAAATCCTCATAACAACATCCCTTATGACCTTATACATCGAATAATCTCATTGATAGACTTCTGAAACCTTTTGGGTGACCTTTACCATATCAAAATATACCAGGGGATCTTCTAGACAAGTTTGAACGAAAATGCCGATAGGGATTTTTATGTTGGGTACTTTTATAGTAAGCAAAGCCATGAGAGTATTTAACATAAGGACCAAGATAGTTGAAGAGACCTTAAACATTAGATTTCTTGAAAATACACCTAATGTGACATGAAATGGACCAGACTGGCTTTTTGATGTTGATTCTTTGACAATATCTATGAAATATGTTCTAGTTGTTGTAGGAAATCAAACTAATGGTATTGCAGGAACTAGAGATAACATTGTTATAGGTCGTGCTAAGAAGAAGACAGAACCTGGACAAGTATACATCCTAATACCTATCTACACAACTGATCCATTAATCTCTTAAGATCCTAAGGTCAGTGAAGAAGATGCTGAAGAGAAGCCTACTGAAATGGATAAAAATAGAGCTTCAGATAAAGATGTAAAGGATGATCAAGTCACAAGAAGTGAGTTTGAAAGGCTACTTCAACAAGAAAAACAGATTGTACATCATAACAACACTAATAGTATTAATATTGTTAGTACACATGTTAGTGCTGTTGGACCATCCTTTTACTAACTATGAGCCATCATCACTCAGATAATGCTGCAGAAGCATCTAAAGCATTTGAGGACATCTATTTGAAAAGATTTTCTCCTATTATAAAAATCATTTACAACTTCCACCTATTTCAAATGTGACTCCAATGGATAATACTAGAATTTTTGGTAATGCTTATGATGATGAAGATGTGGGTGCAGAGGCTGACCTAAACAACTTGGAAACAACCATGAATGTCAGTCCTATTAAGGATCATCCTAAAGACCAGATCATTAGAGACTTTAATTTAGCCATTCAAACAAGGAGAATGACCAAGAAATTATTGATGAACATTTATGGTATGTTACATTTAATAAGCAGGAGGAGAAACAATTCATAAAGATTATCCAAACTAACTGCTTATTTGCTTGTTTTCTCTCTCAAATGGAACCCAAGAAAGTGATTCAAGCTCTGGAAGATCCAAGCTGGATAGAAGCAATGCAAGAGGAGCTTCTATAATTTATCATTTCATGAATGGTTTGGACACTGGTTAATCTACCTATGGCAAGAAGGGCCATTGGAACAAAATGGGTCTTTAGAAACAAAAAGGATGAGAGAGGGATTGTAGTGAGAAACAAGGCAAGAACTGTGCACAAGTGGTTATACCCCAAGAAGAAGGAATTAAATTATAATAAGTTTTTGATTCTGTGCTAGGAAAGAACAATTTCATGTTATTTCTTGCCTATTAACATTTATGAGGTATAATGTGTATTCCAGATGGATGTAAATATTCGCCTATCTATATGTACTATAGAAGAGAGTTTATGTTGTGTCAACCTCTGGTTTGAAGATCCCAGTTTCCTGACAAAGTATATAAGGTAGAAAAATCTTTATATAGTCTATATTAAGCTCTTAGAGCCTGGTATGAGACCTTATCTACCTACTTAATTGAAAAGGGATTTAGAAGAGGCACTATAGATAAGACTTTGTTCATCAAGAAGGAAAAAGGTGATATCATGTTAGTACAGTGTTATGTCGAATGCTTATCATCATTGTGGGTCAACAAGAAGTCTCTATGTGATGAGTGTTTGAAGGTTTGATGCACCAGAGAGATTTCCAGATAAAGTTCTATGGGAGACTCACTTTCTTCTTAGGGACAAGTACAACATAAGAGAAGGATGGAATCACACTAGCCACGGAAGACAAATGTGTGGCTGACATATTGAAGAAGTTTGATTTTGCCACTGTGAAGACAACAAGCACTCCTATGGAACCAAACAAGGCATTAATCAAGGATGAAGAAGCTGATAGTGTGGATGTTCATTTAAATAGATCAATGATTGAATCGATCATTGATGTACTTAACAACTTCTAGACCAGACATAATGTTTGCTGTTTGTACTTGTGCAAGGATCTAAGTTACTCTAAAGACTTCACATCTTAATGCTGTGAAGAGGATCTTTAGATACTTAAAAGGTCAACTTAAATTAGGCCTTTGGTATCCTAGAGATTCACCATTTGACTTGGAAGCTTTTTCTAATAGTGACTATGCTGGAGCTAGTCTTGACAGGGAATCCATAACAGGAGGTTGTTAATTTCTTGGCAAAAGATTGATTTCATGGCAATGTAAGAAGCAAACTATAGTGGCCAACTCAACTAATGAAGTAGAGTATGTTGCTGCTGCTAACTGTTATGGACAGGTGTTATGGATCCAAAATCAGATGCTAGACTATGGATTTAATTTCATGAACACCAAAATTTACATTGATAATGAAAGTATAATTTGTATTATGAAGAATCTAGTGTTTCACTCTAAAACCAAGCACATTGAGATAAGGCATCACTTCATCAGAGATTCTTATGAGAAGAAGTTATACAAGTGATCAAGATTCACACAGACCAAAATGTTGCAGATCTTCTCACAAAAGCTTTTGATGCTAGCATGTTTAACTTTCTAATTGCTAGCATTAGATTACTCAATCTCTGAGGCTTAACAATTCTTAACTTTTATTCATGGGTTATGCATAAATATGGATCCTTATGAATTCGCACATGTCTATCTAGTCTTTTCTAGTGTGCTTGTGATGAATAGAGGCATGTTGTTGTATAATTATTGAAGACAAAGTTAAAACTGCTAATGTAAATGTTAATACTGCTAAGTATAATTAGTACTTCTAGTTATACTTAAGACTTCTAGTTAATACTGTCAGTCATAGTTAAAACTGCTACACAAGAAAATACTTTGGATTGTGTATTTTTGGTTTTGGACTAACATTTGCAGGCTAAGCATATTAAGTATCTGGTATTGAATTGAGGGAAGGCTTATGATGTCAATATGCAGTCAAGAATTGATGAAAGGCCATGTAACATCAAACAAAAGTGTGTGATGTGTCAAACACCTAGGCAAATCAAAAGAGGTCGGGACACCAAGATACCTCAGTCTAGTGGTCCCCCTAAAAAAGGTTGGTGATGAGGCTGTCCATAAGGAGTTGGGTGACAGAATAGAAAGGGCTACCACTACTGCTTCTAGCTAAGAAGCAGAGCAGGACAGTAGTAACATAAAATAAGACCCAATCCATGGCAACACTTAATGAACCAAGTCCTTAGGGAATTGGTTCAGGTAGTGGTCCTAGGTGGCAAGAAACCATATTAGGGGTGTAGATGCTCAAACTAGGTTTGGGAGTACATCTAAATAAGAATCAATGAAGTGTTTGGAAGCATCCTCCTGGTGATTAATGAAGCTTTCAATAAAGAAACTTGATGATTTTGAAGAAGAATATCAAGTTTAGGGGAGGATTGTTGGGATTAAAAGACTTCTTGATGATCTTAGAGTTACTACTGCTCAGGTTTGTGTTACTGTTGCTAAACTAAAGTTAGTGTTGTTCATTAACTTTAATAAAAAAAATATGCTAGGTAGTTAGTGCTGCTAGTATAAAGTTAGTACTGCTAGTTCACAGTTACTACTGTTAGTATAATTTAGTACTGCTAGTATAAAGTTAGTACTGCTAGTGTAAAGTTAGTACTGCTGGTGAAGATTAAAGAAAATATTCTATGTAGTTACTACTACTTGTGCTCAGTTAATGCTGCTGGTGTATAAGTTACTACTACTCAAAGGATAAGACTGCTAAAAGAGTTTCTATTGTCAGAGAAAGGATAAAGACAGAAGAAAGGATAAAGATTGGTTGGAGATCAAGATTACTTATATGATAAGTATTAGTTATTTATAGAATAGATCATAGAGAATATTCTAAGTCTTAGGAATATATTGTAAATCGACTAGGACTCCTTGGTGTATAAAAGGAGGTCCTAGGGCATAGAGATTCATATCACCAAAAATGAGTCATTTATAGAATTATCATAGCTTCAAGGTTTTATAACCCTAATACTAGGAGAGTATTCGTATTATTTGCTTAATATTATTGGAGCTTTTATGTTTTGTTGAATTCATTGTGCTTTACTGTTCCATTGATAATTCTTCTTAATATTAAATCTTATTGATCAAATATTAGATTCCGCATAATCTTTGATATATTTTACAAAGTTTCTATCATAGTTGTGTTGGATTTATCTAGCTATGAACATCAAACTAACTGATGAGTAAATACGCGTAAGTGTCTTATCCCTGTAAAAGGCTACTTTACTCAAGATCCGATTCGCCATACCCCCCCACACCCCCCTGTGTATACTCCTGTGCATATTAGCGTCATACCCCGGGAGATGCACACACACCCACCGCCCTGACACACATTAGGGCTCTTCCTATCTCCCTTCCGTTTCCGCTCCGGCCATTGGATGATCCCCCCCCCAATATCGCCTTTTCATGTGACGTTGATGAGCTTTTCAATTTTATCATCCGATTCATCTTACTATGGGATACATACGTCTAGGAGATTATAACATGGCGTATATATTAGACTTTATTCTAATTGATTTGTTTTTAGCTATAGGACCCTATATTCTTACTTAAATTGAGTGATTCTTAAATTTCGAAGATGTTAAAATCACTTGACAGAATAAAGGGAAAAACTAGAAAAATTTTGTTCTTTCCAGAAAACGGCCCCTATAAACATCAGGCGACCCCCCAATATATCTGGGACCGCCCAACAATATGGGACCGCCAACAGGGGGAACGAAATTTTTAAGTTTGTCTCTTTTTATGTATCTTTGACCTTCTTATACATAGGCCTCATGTGGGTCAGTTCCACTTTGATTAGAAATTACCATCCTTGCACCTTTTTGTCACTCACACCATGCTTTGCCACTCTTTATTCTTACTTCCATTATTTAACTCATCCTTCCCTCTTCATTCACCATCACCAACATCTTATCATTATCATCCTCATTCTCACCACCAATGTCTTGTTCAAACCACCATCTAAACTTCTCTAGAATACCAGGAATGTCGGTAAGACAAGTATGGAAATGCAAGACATCCACTCCAAAATCATCACGTTCTTCCTAAAAATACTCACCTCCACTTCCTCCAAGAGTCTATTTTCAATCTCCTTCACCGCCTTCATACAACCCACTAAGAGATCAAATGAGTCAACCAACTTCAAACATCTCCTACCATCCTTGATTCACACTATATCCCATCCATGCACCATCTATGTACACACCTTCACAACAACCGCAACCTATTCATCCTCCTTCTCATGCTCAAGTTGAATTTTACTCAAGTTTTTGCCATTGTTGCAAGTATTCTAGACACCAATTCTACTCTTTGAGAAATGAAATCAAATTCATTCAATTTCTTCTCACACGTCTCATGCCTCAAACTCGTATCCCTTCAAACCATGTGTCACCAACCTCATCCTTTTCCCTCTTTAATTAATCATTCTCATATGATTAATCTACCTAAATAATCGACCATCCATCTTTTAATTACGACGTCTTCTACATTTCAAGAATCCACTAGTGTAGCTCTATGCCTTAATATGTCTTTATCTTATGATTATCTACTTTATTCTGTAATGATTCATACAATTATAGTATGAATTTGTCTTATCTCGTATTTAGCTTTAATTGAAATCAATGCTTCTCGTATGAGCTTATTAAGTAATAAATGAAGCCACTTTATGATTTAACTCGCATGAATTGCTATGAGTGCTACTAGTTGAAAGATATTTGTCTGACTATACTCTTAACTATGTTTTTATAGCAACATACCGTTTTTGTAAATTTGATCCCTTGGTGCCCCAACGAGGGGGAGCATACATCAAGGGGAGTCTTGATATCGTCGACTTCTTTCTTTCTACAACAATTCGATGATCATTCTTTTCGAATTCCGCAAAAAGGGGGAGAAATGGAATGAAAACTCATTAATAATTTGAAACCTTTAATTTTATACAAAATGAGTTTATATTTTGTCATCATCAAAAAGAGAGAGATTGTTAATACAAATAATGTCTAAAAACGTTATTTATATTTTTTGACCTCTCAATGTTTTGATAATAACAAAATGTAAAAACCGTTTATGATAAAAAATTAAACATTTAAAGGACTCCCCATATTAGTGATTATGAACAAGAAAATACGATAAATAAACATTTAAAATAAGCATGATTAGTGATCAAGAAAATAGTTTTCTCTTATCCATCACATTTTTACAAAAGTATTTCACAAAAATAATTATACAAAATATTTTCTAATTAAAAGAAAAGTTTTATTAAAAACTTAAATTTGAAATTCAAATTTTTCGCCCAAAATAGAAGGTTTCATAACAGATACAACCTTCTTCACAAAAAGACAAAAACTGGAGTGTAGTCTACTGGGCGGCCCCTAGATATATCTGGGACCATCAGGACCACCCTCAGTGACCGTTGGGTTTTCCTGCCTATAAATACTGCTCAATTACCAGCAGAAAATCAGACCTCTTTGCACGAAATTTTTAGATATCTTTCTCTTACTAAATATCTTGATCACTAACATCTCTTGATCTTGTTTCAAGTGATCTAATCTCTTCTTCTCATCTCTTCACTGTCATTCAAGTGCAAGAGAAGAACACTCGTATTCGTCAAGAAATGAAGTGTTGATTAGTGATCTTTCCTCTTTTCTTCTAAGTACCAAATCTCTATTGTAATTATCTTATGTATTTGTGTGATTCAGATTGTGTGTAAATTAGATAATGTAGATCTAGTGATTGTGTATTGATTGTGAAGTGGTAGATTGGTTCTAGCTAAGATTAGGACTCGACATTTAGCTTAGTGTTGGAAAATAATGTAAGCGACGTGTAAACGGTTTTCTTCGCCTGAAGGGAGCTTATTGACATAGTGAAATCTCAAGTAGGATACTCGGGGAGTAGAGTAGGGCGAAGAAGAGCTTTGTAGCCGAACCACTATAAATCTTGGTGTCTTGGTTTGATTGTTTATTTCCTTATCTCTTCATATTATTGTCATTGTTATTTAGCTTTAGTTTAGATTGTTAAATATTGTTTGTTCATATTGTGGATTGGTTAAACATACAAATCGAATCTACATATTTTGTAAGCAAAGTTTTTAAAACCTAAACGAACCTGTAAACTATTCAACCCCCCTTCTAGTTTCCACACAACGAATAAGACGGAGTTTAACATCTTGTTTCTTGACTAAATGCTTTAGAGCTGAATGATCGGTGTGAACAATAGTTTTTGATAGAATAAGATAGGATATAAATTTGTTGAATGCAAAAACTACATACATAAGTTCTTTTTCGGTTACGGTGTATTTTTGTTGAGCGGGATTTAGAGTTTTGCTTGCGAAATAGATCGGGTGAAAGTTTTTACCATCTTTTTGACCTAAGATAGTTCCAACTGCGAAATCACTTGCATCACACATAAGTTGAAATAGAAGATTCTAGTTTGGGCTTATGATCACAGGAGCACATGTGAGTTTTTCTTTCAATAATTCGAATGCTTTTTGACATTCATCATCGAATTCAAATGGAGTATCTTTTTTAAGCAGCTTAGTTAGAGGTCGGGCAATTTTCGAGAATCTTTAATGAACCGTCAGTAAAAACCAGCATGTCCAAGAAAGATTCTAACACCTTTGATATTAGTAGGGGGTGGAAGTTTTAAGATTACGTTGATTTTTGCTTTGTCGACTTCAAGTCTTGCGCTAGACACCTTGTGTCCAAGCACAATTCCTTCTTTGACCATGAAGTAACCTTTTTCCTAATTAAGGACAACATGAGCATCTTTACAATGCTAGAGCATTTTATCGAGGTTGTTTAGGCATTTGTCGAAAGAGTTTCCAAAGATGGAGAAATCGTCCATGAATACTTTGATAGATTCTTCGATCATATCGTGAAAGATTGTCAACATGCATCTTTGGAATATAGCTGGGGCATTGCATAGCCCGAAAGGCATTCACCTATAAGCGTATGTTCCGAAAGGACATGTGAATGTTGTTTTTTCTTGGTCCATAGGATCGAGAGGAATTTGAAAATATCTAGAAAAACCATCGAGGAAACAAAAATATTTATTTCCTGCGAGTCTTTCTAACATTTGATCCATAAACGGCAAAGGAAAATGATCTTTTGCGATTGCTTCATTGAGTTTACGATAATCGATGCATACTTGATAATCTAATAACATACTTGATGAGAGGGAAAGAGAGGTTGTTTTAGTGAGAGAGAGGGTTGGATGAACACTTAGAGAGAGAAAGTAAACATAGAAATGAAATGCATAAGTGTGTGAAAAATGAACAACCAACCACCTCTCCAAGGCATGGAGAGGAGTATAAATACCCTTTTGGCCTGCCCATGGATAGGCTTTACATGGGCTTTCCATGGGCTTTTCCTAACTTTGGCCTAATTAGATTAATAACATTACATTTGACTGCAGAATGCATGGACAGATTCTAGGTATGTCGGTCATTTCCAAGCAAAGGCTTCTCTATGTTTTTTAAGGACGAATACAGTTTGCTTTGTTTTGAGCACTAAAGAGTTGAGATGATCATGATACTAGAATAAAGATGGTTCTTCCAAGAATTACATATTCTAATTATCACGTAGGGGTTTAATTCTTAAGACCCGTAGGAGGTATTCGAGAGATGTTTTGATGTGTTAATCAGTGTTGATGGTGATTTTCTCGCTTGTGCGTTCTTCGTTTCGGATTCAGATTAAGGTTTTTCATCGGCTGTCATTGCTATGATTTCACCTCGAATTCAAAAAAGTATTTCTTCTCTTCGAGAAGGGGTTACATTCGATGGAGTGGAGGTTTTGCTTCCTTCGTCCTAGAGCGAAGCTTCGAAATTTTTTACTAAGATATTTATCGATAACATCGATTTTAAAAACATGTACATCGTTTTGAGTAAGTGTGTTTCATCGCAGTAGTCGTTATTTAAGATCATTCGTTCAGTCCCAACTCCAAGAGTGGGTTATTTCTGTTTAACTCAAATAACTGCATCAACAGTGTGAAGAAAAGGTTGTCCCAAGATGAGGGGAACTTTGTTGTCTTCTTTCATTTCGAGAATAACGAAATCAACAGGAAAAGTGAATTTACCAACTTCAACGAGCATATTTTCAGCTATTCCAACAGGGTATTGGAATGATCTGTCAGCTAATTTTACGCTCATTTTGGTAGGTTTAGTGTTAAAGAGATTCAGTTTTGCATATAAGGAATATGTTTTTGTTGAAATTACATAGAATAAGAAAACTTCATGGGTCTCCGAGTTTTGGTGGAACTTTATTTTGGATCATCGCTGAACTTTCATCGCTCAAGAAAGCGGCAGAAATTTGTTCTATTTTATGTTTGTTGCTTATGAGTTCTTTGAGGAATTTTCCATAGTCAGGCATTCCGGCTAATACGTCAACAAGAGGTACGTTGATTCGGACAGCTCGGATCATGTCAAGAAATTTTGCGTATTGGGCCTCTATTTTTTCTTTTCTAAGGCATTGAGGATACGGGATCTTTTATTTGTATGGTTTAGGTAACGGTGTTTCTTTGACTGGTTTTGTAGGTTGGGTTTTTGGTTGTGGTGTAGGTTCATCGTCTTCATCATCACTATCGAAGTTGATAGGATTTTCGGAGTTATTTTGTTGATCATCCAGGTTATCCGGTGGATTATAGGATTTACCACTTCTTGTGAATACGGCATTCACATGCTCATTACGAGCTTGCGTTGGTAAGCTTGTGAGTTGCTACCTCGGGGGTTTGGTTGAGTGTTGCTTGGAAGAGATCCAGAAGGTCGACCAGATTGCTTGTCAGCGAGTCTGTCGAACTTAGTTTCGAGGTTTTGGATTGAAGCTTGATGATTTTTTGCTACTGTTTCGAGTTGAGTTTTGAGGTCCATGAATGTATCTTTGACAAAGGCGTTAGTTTATTGTTGAGACTTCATGAAATCATTGAATTGTTTTTTAAGATCGTAAGGTTTATCATCGTTGTTGGATCGGTAGTTGTCTCGGTGGTAATCATTTTGTCCGCTTGAACGCCAATTATCGCGATTCGAATATCGGTCGCGGTAATCATTGTAAAAACGAGTCTTACAGAAATTTTGCATGAATTTAGCTTCTTCTTCACGGGACATAGGCATGTCATCATCGTATAGATCGAGTGTTGGTTGTTTAGCATGAGATTGGAGTTCTTTGTACTGAGCATCCATTTTTATGGTCATGGCATCCATTCGGGCCATAATTTTGTTTAGTCAGCGGATAATTAATGCTACTTCATCGGCGAAAAGCACAGTTTTCTTAGTGATGATTAGTTTTTTAGATTTTTAGCCCAATCGAGCTTGAGTAAAACTTTATCTTTGAGAAGCTGATAAGCTTGATTTGGTGTTTTATAGAGAAAAATACCCCCAGAGCTGACGGCATTTAGATCTTCTTGGGTTATATCGCCTGAGATCATGATAAAAATTTCAGATAATATTGCTTTGGAAGATTTTGACATGGTAGGTTTCAGAGCATTTCCTTCATTTGAAGCACAAGCTTTGGTTAGAGGATTCATTTCATGTTGAGAAAACGCACAGATTTCTCCTAGGAGTCGGTCGAAAAGAGCTGGGGGAAAGAATCGGCTAATGAAAGCGGTTCGAAGTTCATCCCACGTTTCAATAGTTCATTCGTTGAGTTCGTCCAGCCATGTTTTTGCTTCTCTAGTGAGTGACAGGGGAAACATCATCAAGCGGACAGCTTCATTTTTGGTATCTCTGTATTTAAACATATCGCAGATTCCAAGGAATTCATGAATGTGTTTATGAGGATCGGTTTTGGTGCTTCCATCAAATTGGTTTCCTTTGACGAGAGTCAAATGGTTACCTTTAATAGCAAATTCGTTTGCGGTTTTAGGAATAGTGATTGCCGAACCGGGAGTCAGAGCGACAACACGGTCGGCAACCCACATGGGTTCATCATCCATTGGATCGTAATTTCGAAGAATATCAAGAAAGTGACGGAAGTAATTGATGTCGAGAATTGACGGATAGACAATTCTCGGGTGTTGAGGTGGATTGTTTCTTTGATCTTATGGAACTCTTCTGTTTCTATCGACGAAGTCTTCGATTCAGAGTACGTTTAGGTTCGGGTAAAGGTTCAACAAGTTCAGAATTGGAAGCACGTGTATGCATCCAAAGGAGAAATTGTTTGGGTCAGTTTGCCAGAAAACTGTACGGTGATTTTTTTGAAAAAGAGGGGGAGTTAAAGTAATTTCCAGAGTTGACTATAAAATAGCTTAAAAATCCCCGGCAGCAGCGCCAAAAACTTTGATGTGCTTCAAAAGCTTTAAATTTATAATGACTGAAAATACAAATTTTATTATAGGGAAACACACGGGTAAAAGTATAACCCACGTATGTAGTATAATCATTTTAGGTAAGACCAAGTCCAACCTCTGGGATTTGCAGTAGAGTTAGTTTCTAATAATCAGAAAATAATCAACTTTTAACAATTTTGTAAATAATTTTACGACTAATATAAGATGACTTAATCGGATTGTTGAAAATAATTTTTTAAGTGTTGGAAATGATCTTGAAAATGGGAACCTTTAACTTACAAAAAAGGATTTCTCGTCAGAAAACGTTTTCACAAATTACTTATTTAACCTAGATTTATATTTGGTAGACTTAGTCACAAATGTGTCACTCAAATGTTTAGTTACTTATTTAATATCAAAGAACTTATTCAAGTTTATCAACTAGAGAACGAAACGTGGATTTATCGACACACACGTTAAGACATCATTTACAAATCTTTAATACCACATAGATCATAAGGGTCTTTCGACCGTAATACCGATTATGATTATATAACTCTAAAGGTGTTAAGTAATTACCGATAAGATATGGATTATAACTGGATTTAGCAAACTATAGGCTTGAGAGTGGTATTAAGGTAGATCACGATCATATCTAAAAACACTTATTCATTATCATAACGTCACGCAGTGTCCATGCAGATAGACAGATTTAGGCGCGCTCTCGATGGCTTAGTGGTTTCATAACATAGCTTGATTACAATAACTTCATTTTATCACTATAAATAGTATGATGATCTTCTTGTTTTGGTTGTTTGATCTTGATTTCTCTAGAGGTATGGTGCTGTTTCTTGCTTTTTATAACGGATGTTTGGAAAGAGCTTATGAGGGAAGTGGTGTGTGTGAGATTGTTATAAGAACAAATGAAGAAAGGATGATTGAATTTGCTTGAAATTCGTCCCCTATTTATAGGCTGTTTCTTTAGTGTCGTGAGGGGTGTGAGAAGTGCGGCACACAAAGGTCATTTGTGAGCGTACTTGGTGATTAGATGCGATGAGGATTAAATGGGTTTAGTGAAAGGATGTACCGGCGCACAGAGGATATGTGCGGTGTACTTGGGGTTATTTAATGTGTGTAGCTTAAATTTTCCATTTATTCTTCTTAAATATATACAAATAACGCCACCGAAAACATGTATAATTTGGGCGTTATCAGTGTGTAGGTTTTCATAAAACAAAAGTGTAGGTGATAAATGAATGCATAAACGTGATGCAAAAAAAAATTGAAATGAGATGACTTTACTTTCATGATTGAAAGAAAAGTGAATGATTAAAAGATAAACCCAAATCACTCTAAAAAACAACCCGGATGAATCAACCAAAACACTTCTAGTATTGAATATTAACCGATATCTTGATGTCAAAGAAAATTGAACACCCTTGGTCATGTTGTTGTTGTGCCGTTCGAACCCAAAGAGGGAGAGAGATTAAGAAAACTTCTTACTATTTGTTTATGTGTGTGTGATTGAATGAAAAAAATGGAGAATGGAATGAATATAAGGGACAAAGAGGTATAGGTGGAAGGATTCCTAGATTTTAGATGTTTGTCTAGCCCATGAAAAAAAATTGTGTGCTGTTGTGTGGGTTGTGGGGCGGACAACCTAAAGGTGGGTGGGGGAATGAACCCTAGATCCATTCCCATTTTATTAAAATTGAATTTTATCTATAATGCACAATGTAAAAAATTGTTAAGTATTTAAATGCGGAATGTATGAATGCAAACTGGAAACGTTTGCAAGTTTTACGTTAAACTCGTTAAAATAGATGCAGCAACATATAAAAATTTGTACGTAAAGTCATGTAACAGCTTGTTATGAGAGGACGTTACTTAGTCTAAAGTCGAAATGCCGTACCAAAGTGTTTTTGTTAAACACGTGATAACTTCGGTTACTGAGTAAAAGTACACATGTAATTGTTCAAGGGTGAAAATAGCAAGTTAATTGTCGTATATTAACCTAGATAAATCGATGATTGTCACACATGGATCAATTAGAAATGCATTGACAAGTATGGGTTCCATGAGAATTTATCCATTGCTGCCTTTAGAGTGCTCAAGACATAATTTTAGCAATTCATCAATTCACGGTTATCTTTGGATTATGACAGTCAAATGGCAACCAACTACTTGTCTCGAATACTCTCTAATCAAAGTCAAACTCGTCAAAGATAAACTTATCAACATTGGATTTTGGTTGTATAAGGTTCATTGCTAAAAGATACACCTCCTTATAAGAGAGTATGACAACAGGGTGAATGAAAGAGTGATGCAGACACAAGAGGGAAAGGTTGATATGGTTACAACATTGGATGCTGGTTTGGTTGTCACAGAAAGCAGTGGGATGGAATCAGGAAAGCAGGATGAAAGCATCAGATCAGGGAATGTTTACAACGGTGAGAGTGAATCAAATTTCACCTTTATATGACAAAGAGCCAATGGCTGAGGGTACAATCTACCGCTCGATAAATTATTTTTCTTATGAACATATACATACATGATGAGCAACCTAAGGAATTCAATAATAAGGATGGTTGACCAAGATGTGAACAATGCGTGAATGAAAAATTCATTGATTGCTTCTTTAAATACAAACAAGGGGTCCAACTGAATCTTTCAACCATATCTCAAGTTTGAAAATATGTGTCATTCAAAAGACCATTTCCCAGTTTCAAAAAGATTTTTAAAAGATGGAAGCACATTGTATTGCTTTTGAACTTAAAATTCAAGATCAATCTTTAAAATCTAGCAACATGGTCGATTTTTGAAAGACCAAAGTAATAAAGCCAAGGTTAAATATGCCATAGATGAAATCGAAACAATAAACATCAAACTAGAACATCGTGTGGCTACGTTACTCAAGGATAATGAGCACTTAAAAGCTCAAATTCAAGAAAAGGTGTTTGCAAATGCAACATTACAAAACAAAATAAGAAATTTTACAAGAAATTAGCGTGGTACTAAGTTTGGAAAAATTATCCATCTTTGGAGACCGCCCTTACAAACAATCAGTATGCTACCAATTGTGAGACACCGGAATGCGTTTATCTGAACGACCTAAATTTTTAAAACACTTTTGCCTCCCCAAGTTGTTGAGAAAAATGATTTGTCTAAACAAGTCACTTCACAATCTTGGCCTAAAGTAAGAGAATATGCTTTTGCAAAACCTCATTACGTGATTGCACCTGGCTCATCTAGGAATAGTTCAAAGAGTGTGTCATCACCGACAACAAAGGAATCTGTTGGTTTCAAATGAAATGATTCATAATTACTATTCAAAGGAAGCTAGGAAAAAGACACAAGAAAGAATTAGCAATTCAAAAGCTAGTATGATGTCCTATGCTAGATTACAAAACCATATGCTAGTAGTAGCAAACCAAAACCAAGGAGCAATAATCAAGCGTCTAAGAATTGGCCTGCATCTAAGAGTAGTTGCGTAACATCAAATGTTTTGCAAATAGCAGATCACTCTAGGAATTCTATACCTTTTTCGGACACCAAACACTTTGTTTGTTCGACATGTCAGAAATGTGTCTTTAATGCAAATCATGATGCTTGTATAAGAAAATTCTTGAAGAATGTGAATTCATGTGCTAAGGTACAATCCCATAAGATAGCAAACAAACTCAAACCCGTAGAACAGAAAAGCAATGCTAAAAAACCTGAAAGACATATCTCTAAAGGATATAGGTTTTCTCCTAATAAGACTTCCGCTGTGCATGAGAAAAAAAAGACTCCTAGATCTTGTCTTAGGTGGAAACCTATAGGTAGAATTTTTAAAAATTTTGGTCTTAGGTGGATTCCTACTAGAAAGATATTTGTTTGTTGCACAAGCAAGATTGATTGTAAACCCCCACATGGTTCCAATACATATATCTCTAACATTCATGAATGCAAACAAACTCTTGATTTAAGGTGCGGAGGTACTCTTTGCTGTAGTTACAGGTAATCATATAAAGTTCAGAAGGAACAATCATAAGGTCTGATTGCTATAAGGCTGATATCTTCAAAATCTATCTGTACAGGGTTCAAAAACCAGTGAATAAATTCATCACCATTTTCCTTTTTTTTTCAAACTTCAATTTTTATTTATTTCAGACAATCTTCAAAAAAAAAAACAAAATACAAATAAGAAAAACCTTTTCAAAAATAAAGTACAAAAAAGTAAAAAATTGAAAATACAAAAAGAATCTTCTCATGACATGTCTCTCGTTATAAATATCAATTGCATTTATTTCTCTAGAAATGTCATTTAACAATGATATAGAAATATAAATGTACATTAAGCGAGAGTTCACCAACAAAATGATTTTGAAAATGTTTTCAAAACATGTCGTTCTTTCTGAAATTTTCTGATGGCTTATAATCACTTTGAGATTGCAACCCTTCCCCGATGTCAAATGAGAGTGTACGCATAAGTGCGCTTATCCTTAGCAAAAGGAGAGAAATCTAATTAAACTTGAGCATATTCGTCACGACCTTTAAAAGTCTATGAGCCTAAGTATCAGTGGTTTTCCAAATGTTGAACATAATTTTTCAAGAATTTTTCAATGACAATTCAAAATCTTTCAAAATTGTATGTTCAACACTTTGTTCCTTACTAAATTGTTTGACTTAAATTTATTTTTGAGGGGGAGCATGTAAAACGAAAGTTTTGTTTTTGAATGCATATCTTAAAGTTAATTTTTTTGCATTCAACAACAGGTAGTGTCTCAACACAAAATTTCAAGGCGTTTTCCAATGACAATTTAAAATCTTTCAAAATTGTGTGCTCAAAACTCACTCCATTCCTCAAGACCACCAACAAAATGATGTGAGAGAGTAAATGTTTTCAAAACATGTCGTTATGTTGATCCCAATGAACAGATCTTTAACTCCTTAGCTTGATGTAAGGTTTAGTATCCTTAGATAAATCCAAAGGTACTAAGATTGAAACTTTAAGTGTATGATATAAACTATGCGGAATCTAATTTATATCAATTAGAAGAAATATAGAAATACAACCAAAACAATAAGCTCCAATATATTAATACGAACACTCTTTGACAGTGTTAGGGTTTACAACCTTGAAGCTATGAAAAACTATGAAAGACTGACTATGATGTGATGTCTTTCTAACTATGCCGTAGGGTTCTTTTTATACACTAAGGAAACCCTAATGGGCTTACAAAACGCGTATAATGATAATGCATATCTATTCCTATTTTAACTCATGCATGCCTTATCACAATAATAGCTAATGTACTAAACTATATAGTACTGGGACAGGGGACCGCATAATTACTAACAGTTTAATATACTGGCATTTCTAACAATGTTACTGGCACTTAGTACTAACTATTATAAACTAACAGTACTAACAATTAGTGAATTTTTTAACAGATTTCTCTTCATCAGCAGGCTCTAACATCACCAACAGTATCTGTTTGAATCAACAAACAACTTAAGTTGTAGAAGTGTATTTCCAAACAACCCTCCCCTAAACTTGATATTCACTTCGTTAATCATCAAGTTTCTTCATTAACATATTGTATACTAGGAGGATGTATCTAAACACTTCTTTATTCTTCTACCTATGACTTGATAACTTGTGATATGCTCAATGGCTATTGTACTCTCAGCTGCAGCTTTGGCTTCAGTTCAACAATTTTCTTCAACATTCCTTGATGAGAGGATATCTTTTCTCTACTAACATGTTGAAGCATGTCAAAGTACCATCCATCAGCAAGAGTAAACTCCTATTTCTGCATACAATTTCAAGCTAATCAGAAGTCAATCCTGTGATTACTCAAAGTTCATCTTTTGCATTTGGTTTCATACAATTTACTGAGATTCCCCCAAAAGCAAAACATATTATAACCTTTCTCGTACGTCTTGTCTTCAAACCCTTTTATTACACAATTTGTGCAATTCCTTTAAGTCTTGTCTATTAAATTTCTCAGAATTTACTAAGAGGATGTTTGTGATAACTAGTATTCCCATCTGCTCTAATTATCTTATAAACATGAATATCCTCCATATAAACACTTCCTAAGTCTGAGGTTTCAATCTAATATAGGAGACTTAACTCAGACAAAAAAGCTCTGGTCCACAGTTAATCTTTATTTTGACATTGCTAACCCATTCTCAACTCTTCCTTGTTCTTGCTCATTGTCATGTGCATGCTTCTGCATTACTTTCTTGCCGTTTCCTTGTTCTTTTATTACACTTGCTCAATTTATTGGGTGACTTTTGCTTACTAGTTGAATCTGCAATTCTCTTTATCCGTTTGCTAGCTTTCTTTGTATTGCTACCATCTTCTTTAATATCCATAGGCTAAAAATCATTAATCCACTTCTGCTCCTTTTGTATAGCTAGAAGTTCTTTCTAAAGTCTTTATGCTTCGTTTTGTATGTGTGTTACTTTACCTATATGTTTGAGATAAGTAATCATCTTGTTCCTGACTTAAGCTCTAGTAGGTGGTTTGTTCCTTATTGCCTCTACTCTTTTTGCTGCCAATTGTTTCTTTCTTCTTTCAAAGTATTCTGCTAACAATGTGATCCTTTCTTCAATTGTGTATTTTTCTTGCTCTTCATGTGTCAGTCTTACAACTAGTTCATGATCAGCATCCATTCTGGCTTGAATTTCATCAAACTCTTCAGCCAAAGCAGCATTAGTAGCCTCTTCTTGCTTTTGTTTTTCTTTTTGTGCTCTGTCCATATCTCTGAATAACGCTCTTCCTCTGTAAACTTTAAGCTACTCTACATCACTTTCTATTTGACGCTACCCTTGATCCTTCTTTTTTCTTTTTCTGGTTTCTGCAAGTGCTTTTCTATCCGAGTACACCCTTACTTTGTCTTTTGGATCAATAGTTGGAAGAGGTTGAATATTATAGATCATTGTAATCATTTTCTTTCTATTTGAAGTGTTGTTAATGATCTGATTAGGTCTAGATGTGTCTTTCTTCATCTTCTAACAGCAATCCCTTTCGCCTTTGCTTTCTCTTCCGTCCATCTTTATCAAAGTCTGAGCCATAGACATAGTAACATCCTCGTCATCAAATACTATTGTTGTAGTAGGAGGAGTCCTTGGTGCAGTAGTACTAACTCCTTGGTTCTCTGCATCTTTTCTTGAACAAAATCCATTCCTTCATCACCGATCATCAAGATCATAAAATCAATACTATCTTTAAAACATTTGGCTTTAAACTTGTCACTTGTCCCTCCCCTGTTTTGATGCTTTCCACCTCATCCACATCATCATCAGAAGACTCAGCCTGCCTGTATATCCCCCTTCTTAGATGTGAGATGCTTGACTTCCTCTTTCTTTTTAATTTCTTGACTTTTTGCTTTAGTATGAGGATCTCCACATCTTGTGCATCATTCTCTTTCTCTAAGTCAAGTACATGTTTTAACAATTTTGTACACATAGCTAGGGGTGTTATCGGGTCGGGTTGTCGGGTTATCGGGTTGGTCATGTCGGGTTGATTCGGGTTTCGGTGTCCTAAATATTGACCCTAACCCGACCCTATAACATATCGGGTTATCATGTTTCGGGTTGAATCGGGTCGGGTTGAATCGGGTTGGGTTGTCGGGTTGTTATCGGGTTGAACATGTAAAAGAAAATTATAGGTGCGTTTACCTTTTTTTTAAAGACTTGGGCATGTCTCATGAGACACACGAAGTAGCTAAAAGAAGATTGTTAGATAATTTGTAACTTAAAACTTTAGAACCATTTATCATAGTTAATTTCAGCATTCTTTGCCAAGATTAGAAGTACAAAGGAAGAAAATTAGGATACACACTTAGTAGTTTCATAGACCAAAACTTACAACGAGTTTGCTCAGCAGAAATGAACACAATTTCGTAGTCAACAAATTGCATACTTATATATACCTTCTACCATTGCAAAATATAATGTGTATTGTGCTAAAAGAATTCATTTGCAGTGATTATATAATAGCCACTTATCTTAAAATGAAAAAAAAATACAACATAGGCTTATACAGTTATCGGGTTATCGGGTTGAACCCGAACCCGATAAGCCGAGTAAAAATAACCCTAACCCGACCCTATAAGGCTATCGGGTTGGTCGGGTTGACCCGATAGACCCGATAAGCCGAGTTGGACCCGAATGAACCCGACCCTATAAGGCTTTATCGGGTTCGGGTCGGGTTCGGGTCGGGTCGGGTCGACCCGTTTGACAGCCCTACACATAGCCATTAATTCTTTCAGTTTCACCATACCCTCATCACTTCCAGGTATGTAACCTCCTGTGAGAGGTAAATCATGGGGTATAGGTGGTACAATGTCCATTAATTTAAAAGTATGTCCCATGCTGCCCTCCCCACTTCTAGATGTGTGACCTTTTAGGAGAGGTGGTTCATTGGGCTTTTCAAGCATTCTCTCAGACCTAGTCGGAGCAAGAGCATCCCCCCATGGTTTCTTGGCGCCTGGGACTGCCACATTCCCTGAGGAATGTCAACATTAGGCATTGCCGAGGTTTGGGTCCTAATAATGTTATCACTATCCTGTGCTGCAACTAAGTTAGCATCAGTAGTGATAGCCCTTTCCACACTGTCACCCCCTCCTTTTGGACGACCTCATCAGCTCCAAGGTCTAGAGGCACACGAGTCTGAGGTAACTCAGTGACCTTTTTGGATCTCTTATGTTTTTGAATCTTTTAGTGTTATCATGATATGTGTAGATGAGATGGGAGTATTTTCTCAATGTGAGCTTCAGTTTGAGGTTCATGTGAAACTGTTGGAGGTGTTTCAGTTTGAAGTGGTGTTGTTTGAGGTTCTGAAACATTTGGTTGTGAGATAGAGGGTGTGGGTTGGGGTTCAGGGGGAATTGTTGAACCTTCACCCTTAGGTGCATGGTTTTGCACCAACATGGAGTCAAAAAGTGGAGTAACTTTTCCTGAAAAACCTTTACTTTGCCTTGCCATATTTGAGAAAACCTTTTTAGTATGGCTTGGTGTGTCATAAGTATCATTAAAAGGTTCTGGTAAATCTTTAAGCTGGTTATTCAAAAAGAGTTGTAAAAACCTTGGATACATTAAAAACTTATTTGAATCCAGGTTCCTTAACATACCATTAAAAATCAATTTAGGAAAATTACATTTTAACCCTTTGCCAAACATATAACTGCTGAAGCCAAATTAGTTGAAAACTCATTCTAGCCAGTTGATTTTGAACTTATACAATAAAGGATGGTATGTATTAGGAATTTCCATTGTGGAGAGAATGAACCTTTTTGAAAAGTAAGTTTTGTTGAAAGTTGTTCATACCCCATCAATGCAAGGTTTTCAAAAATATCATCATTTGTGAGGCAAGTAATATCATCCTCATCATCAAAGAGAAGTTCATTCCTCACTGATGATTCTGATATTACTACTGCCTTGCCATCAACTATGGCATGTATTTTCTTTACTGAATTGACTATTTTGGAAGTGGCGGTATTTCAAAACTATTCAATATAAGAAGCATAGATAGTGGGACTTACAGTGAGAGCATAGTTGATCGAACATGTAGAGAGAAAGTCCACTATCTGATGAAATTTTGTATTCTCATCGCTCTTTTCCAAATATGCGACCATGTTGTGTTGGTTTATAAATGCAAGATCAGCCATGAATAATTGAATTTGTTGGTGTGAAAATCGATTAGGGTTTGATAAATTATGAGCAATTGGTATTTGTGTAAGATATTGTTTAATTAATAGGCTTATATAGGCACTAAAGAAAACTTAAGAGGAAAGTATCCGTTAATTTATCAAAAATTACCCCTAAATAGTAGTTAGTAACGGTAACTTTTAGCAGCACTAAGTTAGGCTAGCAGTACTAACTTTCGCATGTATAGTTTTTGGCAAACTACTAGCCATCAACGGATTTGAGAATTCTTTACCAATTGCCGTTTGCCCTGGAATAACCAATTCTTTCTTGTCTGTTAGACATGGAGAATTGATGAACATTTGTTATGTGGTGAAAACCAACATGTGAAACATCAGTAGTATTAACAAAGTCACCAGCATTCACACCAAATCAGCATATCCATTATTAATCAAATAACCTTTAAGCTTTAATCCTGCAAAATGTTAGTTCTAAACATAAAAAACACAATCCAAAACATCTTGCATAATAACTGACAGTATTAACTTTTAGGCTTAGCAGTACTAAGTATCAGTTACCAGAATTAACCTATTTTTGTCACTTGGCAGCTCTTGCACTCCATTCTAAGCATCTATGATGTATAATCCGTTGCACTTATACACATAGTTCCATATTGCCTTCCCTGAAACAAAGCTTCTATGTGTATTATCAGCTATGCCAATACACATATACAGAGCAACACTAAAATTAGACCAACAGTATTAACTTTTTCTGTAATAAAATTAGACCAACAGTATTAACT
>BQNB010028411.1:0-56675 GCA_026074375.1 Tanacetum coccineum | reverse complement strand
AATATAAGAAAACGATACGTAAACTTCTAAAGAAAACATAGCAACTTGGCTTGGGTGCGTGTATACAAGGTTAATGAACGATTGCACCCAACGGAACCCGACCAAAAAATGTAAAACACCTAGCAAGCCTCTATCGAGCCCAACAAGGCCCAACGAGAGCTTATTAATAAGCCGCGGCTTATTAATAAGCCACTCGGGCTTAATCATAATTGGAAGTGCTCATTTTGCTTCACATAGGGCTCCCGTCTTATTTAGAAACCCAACCGAACCCTTAACAGGCTTACTAGCCCATTTGTAAGCCCTACGTGAGCTATAAGCTCACAATAAGCTCTAATAGCTTATCGGTAAGTTTGCACAGCTTATACAAGTTACGTGAGCTTAATAGACTCAAATAATGTTAATGGGCCAAGCCCTAACCCCTAGAACCCATTCGGGTTCACAACGGGCCCAATAGGCCCAACAGCGGGCTTATTAGCTTATCGAATAAGCAAAATAAGCAAGCTAACCTTCCAAGTGTTTAACGGACTAAGACAAAGTTAGTAGGACCCAATGGGCCGAACCAAAGAGATCAAAACCTCTTCGGGTCATTAATGGGCCCGAAAGCCCATTACAAGTGCTTATCGGCTTATTTCCAATAAGCTGAAAACAAGACAGATTAAGCTAAGTTGAAACGAATAGGAAATAAGCTAAAACGCCTAAGAAACCATTAAGGCTCTTATCGGGTTAAGTTATTGGGCCCGTAAGCCCAATAAGCTCGAAATAAGCTTCAATAAGCTCACCGAGCTTATTTTAAGCTTAACAGCCCCACATAAGCTTGTTAAAGGCCTTCGGACTTATTAAAATCATTTTAGACCTTTAAAAAGCTAAACGGACCTTAACGGGCCCAATAAGGCCCGTTAAGCCAAAAATAAGCTCGAATAGCTTATTTATAAGCCGAAATAGTTTTGTTGGCTTATTTGGACTAAATAAGGCCAAATGCCACTTGTCGGGATTTAATTGGGATGAAAATGCAATTTTTACAAAGTCGGAGGACTAAAAGTGTAAATTTACAAATTAAAGGGTGAAAACTGTCAATTATTAAAGTTGACAAGTCCAGGGACTGATTTTGTCAATTCTGGAAACTTAGGGATTTAAGTGTAATTATAAGGACCTAAACTACCTTCTTGTAAACTTAAGGGACTAATTATGTCATTTCCGAAACTAAAAGGTTTAAAATATAAAAGGGTATATTTATAAACCTAGGGACTAAAGTGTAACAACTAAAAACCTACGGGTACGTTTGTGAAACAAAAGTGAATAAATAAAACACTTAACACGTCGGTCGAACATTAAGATCTTCGGACATTGAACGGGTTTAATAACCAGTTAATAAATAAGTATATTTATTAATAATGATTTCACGTTTCTCGAGAACCATCGAAGTCACGAATACAATAATCTTGTGCATCGCCACACAAGTGATAACGGTATATATAAACTTAAAATGGGATTTAGTTTATACAATGAGTCGTTAGCTTAAATGTGTAAACTAAGACTTGACCGTACTTACTTAGGTACTTAACGGTGTGATCCACTGCTTACTTGGATATTTGTTATCTTTCAGAGAACTACCGGCTAAGGTGAGTTCATAGCCCCATGCTTTACAATTATTTAAATGATTTACATCCTTGGGGTGAGAACATGCTTTGTTTTACAAACTGGACGCAAGTGTACATTTTATACCATGATTACGTGTTTGCCTAAGTTACCATAACCCATTATGTCCATGATCATGAACTGTTAATTGCATAGATGTGATTGGGAATTACATTGTGTGGGCGCGAATGTTATGGATAGATCTATTAGGGATTGACAATCCCCGTTCGGGTGACTAGCTATCACTGGGAACGAACGCATACCATGTCGAATCTGGGATGTTGCGGGGTTAGCACATCATTCACGGACACTTGTTGGCAAATTTATATTTGCATCCATACATGTCGAGCTTCGGTGTCATGAGCTTAGGAAACGTTATAATTATTTTTATGATTGTTTGCTTTTGTTGTGCTTAAATCATGCACTTGGAAGTCTTGCGGTCCCTACAATAGATTTACTTAAAACCTATGAATTCACCTACTATATTGTTGACGTTTTAAGCATGTTTGGCGCAGGTCAATAAGGCACGAGTCGATGTTACATTGGGAGTATAATTGAAGTGTCAAACTTAAGATTTGGGGTCTTATTACACTTCTGGGGACAATTGTTATAACCGGGAATCTTTATTTTATATATTGTACTATTTGAAGCCATGAGATTATGTAACAAACAAGTATTTTCTAAATCCATTGTATCTTTTTCAAAAGACAAGTTTAGTAGTCGTTCTCAGATCTTGTGCTATTGACCAATAATGTAACGCCTTTGGATATTCAACATTCCGCTGCATAAATCAGATTTGAGGGTGTTAAAAGTAAGCAGAAAAGCTCAAAATAAAGATAAGCAATATAGCACAAACTGTTTGAAGCAAAACAACCTAAGGGGGGTAACTTTGGGCTTAATCTCTTTTTAAAAAGGGGGGGGCCCCCCTTATTGGATTATAATGGATTAAGGGCTTATTGCCCTTAAAGCTTGAACAAAAAGTATAAAAATATAAAAGAGAAAGGAGTTTGAAACAAAACTACTCTATGAAAAAGGACAAATGAAAAAGGGTATGGATTCTCAAGTAGCTTGCTGATTGTTATTTTCTTAAAAGACAAAAAAAGTGCTTTTTCCGCCTTCAATTTTAAGCTATAAAACAAAGATGAATTGCAAACTAATTTAAAACAGATCAAGACTAACTATCCAATAAGCATCTAGTTTTGAAAAATCAAGAGTAAAAAATGCTTTTAACTTATCTAAATTGAAATCAAAAAATGACTTTTTAAGAGTTAAGAGAACTTGGTCAGATTTAGATAGGGAGATCAAAGGGAATATGCACATTAACAATAGCTTACAATATGCATATGACAATCATAAACATGTATGAAACTACTAACAAACAGACCACTTGATCAAATCTACAAGCAATAATAAGATGATTCACATATCTATGGAAACACAGATTAAAGCCATACTTATTAAAACCTTAAAATGAAATTTCAAACCTTGACAACTTTTACATTTAGATTAATCTTCTTAAATTGACTAGTTAAAACTTTCTAGTGACCCAAAACATTTATGACAGAGAATTGACCATTTTGGCCCTTTGTTGCCAAAACACTACATTTTAGCTATACAGGATCCATTTTAAGGCTGGTTTTTTAACGATTTAATCAAGGACCCGCCCCCCCCCCCCCCCCCCCCCCCCCCTTGAAAACATATAAAAAGCATTAAATGGATAAGAAGAATAATATGATTATTTTTTAGGTTTTTAGGTTTTCTAAACAATTCATTTTATTAAAGGATAAAATGAGATAAGACAACTTAATACTAATTAATCAAAAGCTTCACGGTAGTCTTTAAAAGAAAAAGCACAAAGCGAGGCGGAGGAGGTGGGGGGGAAAAGTCGCGAAGTTATTAAAAAACCTTCTCCTTTCGGGTTCGTAGTTCTCGGGAAAACCCCTCCTATACCCTCTTTTAGTTTGTTTATCAATCAATGGTGAGCACGTACGAGCAAGTGACACAATAGGCCAAGTTTTCAAATCTTTTGTTTGGGAACTTATTATGATAATGCTTCAGTTGAAAACATTATTATTGATGATGAATTGTTTATCTTTATTAGGACAATTTTTTTTTATTTTTTTGATTTTTCTTGTTTTTATTACTATATCAAATAAATAAAAAAAAAATTTTGTATTTTTATATTTTTATAAAAAAAATAACTTCACAAGGAAATGTCTTCAAGGCACATCAAACTTCAACTCAATAATCGTCTCATGGCCTTCCCGGCAGCGGCGCCAAAAATTGTCACGTTTAAATTCAACCCTTTATATATATTAAATATACATAATATATAAATATATAATACAGAATAAAAAATGTCAATGATAAATATTCCGTAAGGCTTTTAAAAGGAGTTTATTTATCCAAAGTAAACTCTACAAAAACCTTCCTGAGTCGTGTCCCGACGAGGCGTGAATTTGAAAATCGAGAATCGGTTTGCGAATAATGCTTGAATGGTTAAAGATTGGATTGGATTCTATTTCTACAATTAAAAATGCAAAATCACCTAAAAGAAACCTGTGGAGATCTTTTAAGCCCATCTAGGATATGTTTTACAGATAATATAAATATGCACAGCGGAATAATAAGAACAGTATCTTATCAAACAAGGTTGTTTTATCATACGTTTTCCAACTTGCCCAATCTATACTTTGGAATACTAACTATCTTATTAGCTAAATAACTATTCAAACTAACTAAAACTATGTGTTACACACACGCATACTTTTTTACTTGGTATCAAAGCGGGTTGCTCTTGATATCTAGGATTCAAGGTTTTATGGTCGAAGAACGAAGAAGAATCTAAAAAAATCCGTTTAGGGTTTTTATGTTCGTCACTTTCTGAGCAGCTGTGGTAAAACGATGATAAATTATTCGTTAACCGTTGGATCGTCATGAAATTTTAACTCGAGGTTCTATACACCTAGAGGTACGATCTTACCAGAGTGATCTTTGATTTGAGTCTTCAAATTAAAGATATGATTTTTATGAAACTGCTGCAGAAAAGGTTTGTGATTACTTGGCATTATGAAATCAGAAGTCACAAGGGTTTTGGTGATCAGGTATTAGTTTAAAGGAAAAGAAGCAGCAGTTGCTAATTAGTTTGCATTGATGTTGCTCGTGTTTAATGAAGAAGTAGCAACAATATCAGCAGGTATGGTTTTTGCTTGCGTGTTTGATCAAAAAGAAGAGCAGCAACATGTTGGTTATGAATCTGGTATGTATGGTAGTTTTGATCATGGTTTAATGGGAAGGAATGTGATACGCAGTTATTTGGGCTATGATTATGGAATAAGGATTTGCTTTAAATATAAAATCCTTGATTTTTAGGGTTTGTTATGTTGTTCCCATAATTGTCGTGGTATTTATGCTTGGAATGTTGACTGCGTGAAGTATGTGAGGTGGATACAGCTGTTATGGGTTCATGTGTGGTTTGGTTACAGATTGTAATAAGAAGAAGACGTGGGTTTTATGGAGTAAAAATTGACGTGTGAAAAAGAGCATCAGGTTAATATTGTTCGATCATTGTTTATTAGTACTCGTTGATTTTTAATACTTCTACAAAGGTATTTTACATTGGTAATGATCGAATAGTTTAAACTATCAACGATACTACTGATGCCAAGACACAAATTTAATACTGCTTGTTGATTTGAGTTAATCCTGCCAAGGTTAAAGGTTAATACTGGTTGTGTATTTTTAATACTGGTCGTTGCAAGGTTAATTCTGCTGGAATAGTGATAGTACAGTGACAGATCTTGTGTCACTAAAGGGTATGGGAGGAAAGAGCATGGGCCTTTGTGACAGTTTTACAACAGATTTGTAACAGATTAGTGACAGTTTTAGTAACAGTTTAGCGACAGATAATGTGTCGCTAAGAGCAGTTTAGTGACGGTATTGTAACAGAAGAAGGGTCACTAACAGCTTGGTTGGTTTGTACCACGTCCTGAAGAGTTAGTACCCGTTTTTTTGTTCATCGAAATCATCTCGTTAGTACTGCTTGCTTTGCAGATATGGCTAGTACATGTTTTTGTGCTTTTTGGATCTCGAACAATGATGAAATAATGGTTTGTTTTGGAGAGTATTATGAAGACATTTGATGCAATGGCTTTTTAATCAATTATGTGACAAGGGTAACCTTTTTGTTACGTACAAACAAGGAATAGTATTATGAAGACATTTGATGCAATGGCTTTTTGTTACGTACAAATCATCTTTGGGCAACACAAAGTACCAACGAGCAACATTAACATCTCGAATTACTACTAGTAGTATTATCACAAAGCTAGCAGTAGTAAATTTCTTGTAAGCCCAATGCTAGCAGTACTAAAAAGCATGTAGCAGTATTAAGTTTACATTTACTCGTTCAACAAATCCTCATGCGTCGTCCTTAGCACTTAGTACTGTTGTAAGTAGAAACATTCCATGAATTTACTTTGGCAGCATAACCAAATACACAAGCAGCACTAATGTTCCTCCGTTAATAGTATGATTATCCCATGTAGCAGCACTTACCAATTACTACAATGCTTCTGAGTAGTATAAACCTTGTGATCCTAGATCAAGAGCCCCGAGGCTCTGATACCAATTATGAAGATCTTTTAAGCCCATCTAGGATATGTTTTACAGATAATATAAATATGCACAGCGGAATAATAAGAACATTATATTATCAAACAAGGTTTTATTATCATACGTTTTCACCTTGACCCAAATCTATACTTTGGAACTACTAACTAACTATTAGCTAAATAACTATTAACTAACTAACTACTATGTACACACACGCACACGTTTACTAGACTCTCATTGGGAGAGCTCTATGTTTCTGGATGCACTAAACCTATGTCTATGATCTCTTTATATAGGGAGAGATCAAGACTTACAAAGAAAACTAATTCCAATCAAAAATTGTATTAAATACTTAGTCAATGTATTTAATATGGTTGACTAAATAATTAGGAAACTAAATCAGCATTAATCTTCAAGTTGTAATTAATCTTCAATCAGCATTAATCGTTGTTTGACTGCATTGAATGAGAACTTCAATCAGCATTAATCGTTGTTTGACTGCATTAAATGAGAAGATAACTACTGTTTGACTTCAAGTCTTCTAGAATCCCATAATGCTGAATTAGTCCTTTTTGTTTCATTCTTTTGTTCTTTTGTCTCATCAAATCTGTAAATCCCAACATCCTTTATACTATTTTCGAAGAAGATACCGTATGAGCCGGACACTATTTTTAATAATAGTCAAAGGCATTAGCACTTATATGGCCGATCCTCTTCCATAGCATTTTCAATTCTTTAGAGTCCGATCCGATGCTACAGGTCGAATGAGCCTTAGTGTTATTATGAAATGCACAGTCGCCGTACGCCAATTGGCATACGGTAACACACCCTATGCGTTTGATGAATATTTGCAAATGACTGAGCATACTGCACGTGATTGTTTATTTCATTTTAATAAGTGCATTATTGATTTGTACAAGTCAAAGTATTTAAGAAAGCCAACGTTAGAAGACGTTGAAAAAATATATACTCAACATGTGGATGCTCACGGTTTTTCGGGAATGCTTGGAAGCATTGATTGTATGCGTTGGGAATAAAAAAATTGTCCAGTATCATGGCAGGGACAATACGGTAGAGGGGATAAAAAAACCCAACTATAATGCTTGAAGTTGTGGCTTCGCATGATTTGTGGATTTGGCATGCGTTTTTTGGGGTAGCAATGTTTTAGATAATTCTTCGTTATTTGATGACCTTCGTGATGACAAAGCCCTATAGCTCCGTTTGTGGTAAATGGTGTCGGGTTTGAAAAGGGGTATTACTTAGCCGATGGAATTTACTCACAATGGGCGACTTTCGTCAAATCATTCACGGTTGAAAATGACGCGAAACATAGTTACTTTAAAAAGCGTCAAGAAAGTGCACGAAAGGATGTCGAACGTGCTTTTGGTGTTCTCCAAGGACATTGGGGAATAATTGCACAACCGGCACGTCAATACCATGTCAACAACATACGTCGAATCATGTATTCTTGCATCATAATGTATAACATGATTTTAGAAGATCAACAGATGCGGTTACTGATTGGAACGATGTGTATGCTAATCCGTCAAGAAATATGCAACGTACATGGGTTGAAAGATGTGAAACGCAACGTCGAAAAACAAAAGAATTACGGGACCGAAAAACGCATATTAGTCTTCAACAAAATCTTATGGAGCATATTTGGCAAGAAGTTGAAGACGAAGATGGAGACTTTTAGTCGTCAGGGCGTATGTTTTTTTGTAATTTTTTTATTTTCATATGTTTTTTTAAGTATTGTAATGTGTAATATTGTTTAATGAATGAAATATTTTAGTTTGTTTAATTGGTGTTATGAAAAATAAAGGTGGGTCTCAAAAAGGTGGTGTTATGAGGTGTATGATTAGAGGGGTATTTTGGTGTGTTGGTGTTGAAATGTTAAAGCTGATGTGGCAGCACTTTTTCGGTGTTGAAATATTATGATACCTAGCACTCTTAGTTGGCTGTGGCTCATGATCAAACATTACTAAGAGTGCTAGGTATGCTATTGTATGCCACCTCAATGCGAACTCATCATCTTTTCAATAACACCCAAATAACCAAAATACGTTTTCAGCAAAAATACAATTAACATGTTATTCGTACCTATGAGTCCAACAAAAATTACCTCACTCAGTCACAATAAAAAAAATACCAATGACCCATTGGCTAAGAAACAAATGGCACGAAAAGGCGGTGTAGTATGACATGCCATTAGTTTTTTGTTTTTGTTTTTTTTCTAATGACTAGCCATTGGCGCTCCATACCTTGCTCTCTAAGTATATATTTTGGAGTGACAAAGTAAAAAGATCGGAAACGTTTGATAATCCGATTAAACCGCGTACATTTAAGTCAAAAATTCATCTTCTCAAATAACCTTAGCAGAAAATAAATATTATAGTCTAATAGCGTTACAAACCCGTCTCGAATTAAGTAACCAGGTTAGGTAACCTTGTCAACATGCCTTCGTAAAAAAAGCCTAACCCCTTGTCAACATGCCTTCGTAAAAAAAGCCTAACCCGATACCTCAAAATCACTAAGTTTCATGATTCTTTTCCAAATACGATAAACTAATTTTAGGAAACAAGCATCATTTCGAACATGGTCACTTTTACACACAGCCAAAAAGATGAGTAACACTAATGACTAATGTTTAATGTTTTGAAACCAAGTTCGATCCGGCCGGTTCAATCGGTTGAACCGGTTTCGGTCGAAAAAACGGGTCAAATTAAACCGGGTTTCATATTTTGAACCCCGGTTAAACCCGTCGGGTTTGAAACGACCCGGGTCCACTCCGGTTCTCGAGACCCGGCCGGGTTTCGATTTTTTCGTGTTTTTTTACAAATAAAGCATGTTAATTGTATATATTTGTTACATAATTTTATTTTTACGTGTTATATTTGTTAGTAAATAGCTTTTATGCTCAATATATGAAATATTTCATGATTAAAATATATATTTTTTTATAATCATTGCAAATAATTTTTATTTTTTTGTTGTAAAAGACCGAGTTGACCCGATGATTAAACCGGTTAAACCTGTAAGCCCAAAAACATTGCTAATGTTACTTAAATTATGCAAAAAAGTTTTCCTTGTATTCACACAAGACAAACCATCTCTTCCACTTTCCACCATATATACCACCCCTTTTTCCTCATAATCCTTCACTACCTCTCCTCATTTTTCTCACTCTCTCCATTTTACACAAAATTGGTTTATCAAAAAACTAGCTAAACTGATAAACCAATACAACATTATCAATGGCAAAATCCTTAGCCACTTTGTTTCTGCTTATTGCAATTGTGCCTTTAGTTTCATCAAGTGCACATGACTATGGTCAAGCATTGTCCAAAAGCATTTTGTTTTTTGAAGCTCAACGATCCGGTTATTTACCCGGTAACCAACGCGTAAAATGGCGTGGTAATTCTGGTTTACTCGATGGCAAAGCTAGTGGGGTAATTAGTTGTACACAATTATATGTCATAACATTTTACTAATATTTTAACATGCTACATTAGTGTTTTTTTATGTTTTATTTATATGGGAATGATTGGATTTTGTTAAGGTTGATTTGGTTGGAGGATACTATGATGCTGGTGATAATGTGAAGTTTGGTCTTCCAATGGCGTTTACGGTTACAATGATGTCATGGAGTATCATTGAATATGGTTCACAAATGATGTCTAGCGGTGAACTTGGTAATGCTATGGATGCAGTTAAATGGGGCACTGATTACCTTATTAAAGCTCATCCACACCCCCATGTTCTATACGGCGAGGTAATTATATGTTACTTTAGTTAACTTTTTACTGATAGTAAAAAAAAACTATGGTTATATAATACTACGTATACTGTTATTGTTATGCTTTTAGGTGGGTGATGGTAACACGGATCATTATTGCTGGCAAAGGCCCGAGGACATGACTACTTCACGAAGTGCTTATAGAATTGACGAAAATAACCCAGGGTCGGACCTAGCCGGAGAAACCGCAGCTGCAATGGCTGCGGCTTCTATTGTGTTTCATAGGTCCAACCCTGCTTATTCTAGAGAACTACTAACCCATGCCCACCAGGTCAGTTTGTTTATTAGCCACTATTGTCCTTTTCTTGCTTTTACATTGTTTTATTCTAGTCGAAAATGGTACAAGTAATAAAAGCAAAAGGTGCAACTACTTCTTGTGTTCGTATTAAATAAATATGTACAAAAGTAAATAAATGGGGAATTGATTTTTATACCTATAAAAATTGATTTGTATACCATATTTACTAATTCGACTTTAATGAATTAAATAATCATCTTATTTGGGAACTATATCGCTTCCTTTTTAAAAACATGATATGTTTTCGTTATTAATTCAATTTAATACACATAAATGTTGTTTCCATGTAGAAATATAGTCTTAAAAAACTTTCATATTAATACTACATTCTTAAGATTCACTCGTTTTGATTTAACTAAACACATTTAGGTCGTGTATACTTGAACATGAAAAATGTAAAGTGCGTTAATTGAGATGCAGAACCGATGTGTCTAATTATATGTCTAAACTTATGTGTCAACATCTTGTTGGAGACAACAGAGTGATTTGCTTCTTCACAAACCAATAATTTATCGTCACATCTCTTAATCATATAATGAATCATATTTTTTAGACATCCCAATCATTTTTCAAACGTAAAATGTCTACAATGTATTTTAGCAAGTTTAGGCATTGTGCAAGTTAGCAAAAGCTAAAGGCGTACGTTAGTGAATTGGTTGAAATAAATATAGGCAGTTAAGGTTTTTAATGAGTTAAATGTCAGGCAGGTTGTTGACGGTGTAAATTAGCAGACTTACCTGTCTGTCTACCAGCATTTACTTTTGCTTATCATCGTATAGTGATTACCCTATGTTGTTCCTTTCATTCTCATTTTTATAAGTACATGTGTTTACATTTTCATGTTACATATCGGTTAGCATTATAGTCATTCACATGGGTTGTGTCTGTTTATGTGCTAACTTACAACTACTTGGCATGATTCCAAAACTTTGTTGTTTTGTTACATATAGAATCCTAAGAGTTTTTTTTCTTTTTATTTTTGTTACATAGTGACAAAAAAAAGTGTAATTTCGTTACTCATTTTTCTTACATATTGACAAAACAATAGTGTAGTTTCATTTCTACCCTTTTATTAAGTTTTGAGTTTCTCATGGTTGGGTACTTTAGATTTTAAAATGCATATAATAATTGCACTTTATGAAATACAATATGCATATTAGATAAATGCCGTTAAACTTTCATTAAATTATTTATTACTAAAATTTGAAAGAAATGTTAAAAAAATACCTCTCAAGTAATCAAATATTTTTAGTATGACGTGCAACATAAAATTAATATTTAAACGTTTATAAAAATTAAACATTCTCCCTGTTTCCAAAAAAGCACAAAACTTGATATATTGGGACATTGAAAATTTTACACGACACTCTTGTTTTATTGATTTCTTAATTAGAATTTGCCATTTTTATTGATGGTTAGCCATTACATGAAGTTACAACTTTGATAATTTATCACAAATTTTCTTTATAAGTACTAAAAACTATTCTAGAATAATTCAGTCTATAGTTGAACATCTTAATTAAGTTATTTTACAATAAAACACGTTATACCTTTTACATAAAAAATGGGTATGTCGAATTTTAAAATCAAAAGTATTGAAGTCAAAATGGCACAATTAAATAACATGTTTCGATACTTTTGTTTCATGTTCTAACACGTACTTTTTGATCAAATGATTAAAGTGTACCGTGGTTACTTTTATATTTTTTGAACTTGAGTGTAATTGCCGTCTATCACGGATAATTTATTTGATCACATAAAAATAAAAACTACTCGTAATTTACTAAAATCCAAAATGAATATAAATAAACATAATACACTTTTTGATCAAATGATTAAAGTGTACCGTGGTTACTTTTATATTTTTTGAACTTGAGTGTAATTGCCGTCTATCACGGATAATTTATTTGATCGCATAAAAATAAAAACTACTCGTAATTTACTAAAATTCAAAATGAATATAAATAAACATAATACACTTTTGCCACGTGACACCTTTCACACTGTCGGTGAGATGTACCGTACTTACAGTTAATGCACATTTAACCCAACATATTAAACACTATTTATTTAATGACTATTTTACCCCTGCACATGTGACTTATTTACTTTTGTTATTTTTTCAGCTATTTGATTTTGCCGACAAGTACAGGGGCAAATATGACAGTAGCATATCTGTGGCCCAGAAATATTACAGATCAGTCAGTGGATACGCCGTACGTTATTTTTACAACTTTAACTTTAATGTTTTTTTTACAATACTTGTTATTTATGTTAAAAATATAAATAAACTTGTTTGTGTTTTAATTTTTTTTGTTTGTGTTCTTTTTTCGTATGTATAGGATGAGTTACTTTGGGCAGCTGCTTGGTTGTACAAGGCAACAAATGAGCAATATTACTTGAACTACTTAGGTGAAAATGGCGATAATCTCGGCGGAACCGGGTGGGCCATGACCGAGTTCGGTTGGGACGTTAAGTATGCCGGTGTTCAGACCCTTGTCTCTATGGTAAATAATTTTGTTGTCGATAAATTTGAATACCGAATACGGGTTATATGCCTGGTTGAGTAGCATGTCGAAATAAAGTTGGATAGAAACAGTTGGACTTTTGGACAGTGAGAATGAGATTCACTAATTTAGAAAAGGACTATATATTCTGAAATCTATAAGAAATAATTATAAGAATAATGAGAGATTTATAAAACCATGATGTAAGATGTAAGCGATTGACAACTATTAATAAAATCAATGAAGCATGGTTCATCTTAGAATTGAGCCATTTTTATGTACAATTTATGCATCCTAAATTATTGATCATTCAGAAAATTTAACGAGTTTATCTATTTTATGCAGTTTTTAATGGGAGGTAAGGCCAACGAACATGCCCCGGTGTTTGGGAAATACCAAGATAAAGCTGAGATGTTCATGTGTTCGTGTATGGGCAAGAGTTACCACAATGTTCAAAAGACTCCTGGAGGTCTAATTTACCGCCAAAGATGGAACAACTTACAATTTGTCACAAGTGCTTCTTTCCTCCTCACTGTCTACGCTGACCACTTGACTTCTGCCCGAAAGGACTTGCAATGTCCTACAGGGAGCGTTGCACCTTCAGAGCTTCTTGCATTTGCAAAGTCTCAGGTAAACAAAAAGTTCAAAAAATAATAGTACTAACGTTGGTCTGACTTTGAATTATAAAAAAATTAACCAAAATGTGACATCTTTGCTTGCTATTTACCTCTAAAGGTGGACTACATTCTCGGAGACAACCCGAGAGCAACAAGTTACATGGTTGGATATGGAAACCACTTCCCACAACAAGTTCACCACCGTGGTTCATCCATTGTGTCGGTTAAGGTTAACCCATCATTTGTTAGCTGTAGAGGTGGTTATGCTACATGGTTTAGCCGAAAAGCAAGTGATCCTAACCTATTGGCCGGTGCTATTGTTGGAGGTCCTGATGCCTATGACAACTTTGCCGACCAAAGGGATAATTATGAGCAAACTGAGCCTGCTACATATAACAATGCACCACTTCTTGGAGTCTTGGCTAGGCTCAATATTGGTGGTCATGCTACCCATGATCAGTTCCTTCCTGGTAAATTTCATCATCACATTTTCGATTATATGGATTATCATCACTGAAAGCCTTTTTGTGTCCGGTCTTTGTAAAGTTTCTGTTAATCTTTTGCAGTTGAGGTTCCTCTTCATAAACCAACTCCTGTTCAACCAAAACCTACACCAAAAGCTAGAGTACCTCCATCTTCATGTACGTAACAACTTACAACATTTTGTTAAATTTCTTTCTTTTTTTCAAGGATTGAAAATTTGAAACATATAAAGGTTATACTTTATAGATCAATATACTAAGGGTTGTTCTTTTCATTTTGCAGCTCCACTAGAAATTGATCAGAAGGCGACAACTTCATGGGTATCCAATGGAAGAACATACTACAGATACTCGGCAGTAGTGACCAACAAATCAGGCAAGACCATCAAGAACTTCAACCTCTCGGTTTCCAAACTCTACGGTCCACTTTGGGGTCTCACCAAGACCGCAGGCGGTTCATACGGATTCCCAACATGGGTTAGCTCATTACCTGCTGGCAAAAGCATAGAGTTTGTGTACATCCATAGTGCTTCTTTTGCGGATGTCTCGGTATCAAGCTACACCTTAGCCTAAAAATCAAGATCAATTGTCAAAAGAGACTGATAAACGTCTTCTAACAAGCTGCGATTTTAAGGGGTTTTGTTAGAATTGTGAAGTTATACTAAAAACTAAAGCTACTCGAGGGGGATTTTTGGGTTTTGTTTCCTGGTTTGAAATAAGGTCTGAAGAATAGAGGAAGAAGAGAGCGAATGAGAGTTTATAACGACAAGTGCTCATCCTCTTTCACCTCCTCCTTCATCAGGTCTTGTTTTCTTCTAAATATGAAAAGTGAGTGGCATAATGCAGTTGAGTTGAGTGAGTATACAAGAAAATTATACCTCTCAACATCGTAAAAAGAGAGATTAGAGTACCTTTTTTTTCCTGTTTTTATTTTATGTTCTGTTTTTTTGGTACTTCAAATCAGCTTTGAAGTGTGTTTGTTTCTTTGTTTTATGATGTTGTAAATATGGCAGCATCTATTTAATTTGCTATATGAATATAGATTGAGCAATTGGCTTGTGTTTGTGTTGGTGTTAGAAACTGCACTAGGACAGCGTTTCATAGCCTATAACATACCAAAACGTTAATCACCAAAAGTATGACAAGGTTAACAATGCTTGCCGTAATCAAGTAGTAACAGTACAGATATTTGATTGAATACTAAAATGACTTTAATAAGGAAAAATTCTTCAATGTAATGTAAAGAAAGTTGCATATATTCTTTTAGTATAAGAGTTATCTGTTTGAATATAAACTTGAAAATATAACAAAGTGTAAAAACATAAACACTTGAAACTTAAGTACTTAATGAAAGCATATATTATTTCAAACTATATTTTATATAAATTTTGTTGGATTTTATGTGTCAAATAGATATAATCAAGATAACAAGCCTGAGAATTGTGTTTGATCACTATTAGATTGTAGTGTTTCGAACCTTCAATCTTAATGCCTCAAATATATGATAATTCAGAGAATCACTCAAAGTTCTGAGGCGCGGAAAAGATGAGCAAATATAAAGTGTGTTTGGCATGTTCTGTTTCTAGACCAAAACTATATCTGCAATACTAACCAACATCAAAGTAAGTTACGACAGTTAAAAGTGGTTGGCGAGACAGAGTGGTTGGTAAAGTTTTGTCGCCGTTTAGTCTTTTAGTATGGCTAATTGTTGTTAATTTAGTATGTCTAGTATGTGACTCGTATCATTCCCTTGTAGTAATTTTTCCTCTATGCTACTCATAGTTCACAACTTCACATCACTCTTCAAAACACACTGAATTTGTTGATTTAGGGAAGTTTAAATATTTTGTTAGGGTGTTCAAAGAAATCCTAGAGAAGGCTAAAGGGTAAGGACTTTGTTGATGCAGAATTGATTGCATATCCGGTTACCTATTAGTTTGTCGAATGCCTTTGGGAATAGCCTTTTTATTTGACAAGTGAGACTTGGTATATGAAAGCAGCTTTTGACACTTGTTTGACATATAAAAGGCTTGCGTCTTTCGAGATTAGCCTAATCGCTATCAGGGATAATAAGAGGAATACTAGATCCACACCCATTTTATACAAAAAAATTTCACACCCATATGTGTCAAACAAATAGTGGTAGTGTCAAAAAGAAAAAGAAAATGTGATAGATAGTGATTGGTGGAACTAACATGCCACATGTGTATGTGAAAGTTTTTATGTGAGTTAAGAGTGGATGTAGCATTGCTCGGATAATAATACGCCGGTCAATGAAGTTTTATCTTTCGATCAACAATTGGTTTTTCCTTATAAATTTTGCGCAGAGATAATAAGTTTCATATCTGTTGATACAAAAGTTAGGTCGGGCCTTGTTAGGTCCGAATAGACAGCTATTCGGACATGTAGCACCTTGTTCTTGTACCAAGTGAACTTGTTTGGAGAACCCTACACAAGGAATAAAGCACCGTTAATTTTATCGTGAGAGCGGATCCCACGATTGGACTCCGGCGTGAGAGTAAGTATATGGTTTTGGGAGTAATCGCGTAAGTAGGGTTTTAGCTTGTAGAAGATACCTGCATTGATGACGATCGTGTTCCTTTTATAGGCTAAATAACCTTTAGGGTTTCCATGACTTGCGGCTCAAGATACGGCCGAAGTTTTAGGGATTTGGCATTATCCTAGCTGGTTTAAATAAGTAAAACATATCTCTTATTTAGTTAGGTTATCTTAGGAATATCTTGTGAAGATACCGCGGCCCAGCGGGACAGGGACTGGCAGACCGCGACCTGATTACATGGTTCCGGAGGCCCTATTATCAGCTACAAGACCAGAAATAGTATGGTGGTGGGCAGGGCAGTCCATTACTATACGTTTCATGTTCCCCCAGTCTAGGGGGTGAGTGTGCCGTGCCGGGACACGGTCAGTTGTACATTTCCGCAATTTCGGTCATTTTAACGGACTCTATTATTCTTCATTTTTTAATTTAGTCCAATACGCGTTTACTTTTAATTTAACTCTTAAGCTAAATCGCGTAGACTAAAAATAATCATTTAACGTAAACAGACACCAAATAAATTAAGGTTTACGTCAAGCAAGTGTTAGGTAATTATTAAGAAGATAATTATTGACTTTGCGCGTTTTTTTTGGTCACGTAATAGGCTTACGTTTCGCAATAAAATACCTTTAGACACACCTCGAAAATACCTAGACTTAACCCAATACCACTTTTTGCCCTAAACACACCAATTATTAATTCTTTGTGTTAGCAAGCCATTATGGACGAATATAGGTAGGACAAAACCAATAAGTCACACGTCTCACATAATACACACTAGAAAATCTTCTTAACCTATTACTAAGTACATGTACAACAAGGGCTTAATTAAAGCTTGTCCTTAATGTTCCCTAATGAGCCTAATACACATTGTGTATAACACCTTGGATCCTTTCTTTGCTATTGGATGCCGCCGTCATATACCACACATACACATTCATAGATTTTTTTAACCTAAGTATCTTGTACCATTGATCTTGTAATTAAGATATGTACTAGGTGGTTTGAGGCAAAACCATGTCTTGTTAACCATAAACCCTAAAAAACGCCACTTGTGGCCTTAGATTAGGACTTGGTTTAGAAACTAGTTAGTTACTAGACAATGTACCTATATAAGAAGCTCTACAAAAGCCATATCTTTACCATTACATCTCAACACTCTTTTCAAGCAAGATCATCATTGTTCCTTCTGGTTTTCGTGGTATAGCAATACCGAGCATAACCAAACCCAATACATACCGTCACATATAATTCTAAGCTCATTCAACACACAAGTAATACTAGGAATAATCGTGTTAGTATAAGAGGGTACACGAGCCAAGATTGGTTACTTAATAAGTTTAGGAGCTTTAGGTTTGTCATACTTTCAAGGATACAGCTCTGAGTTTGTCATTTCTAGGTCCAATAACTCGAAACCAAGACTTCCAAGATCTTGGAAATTGCATTCAAAGCATATCCTACTCTAATCATTACGTATTTCTTAGTAGCTAGTTAATTTGGCACGATTAGTTAGTCAAAATAATCAACTAAGTATGCTTAATGCAGCAGCATCGTTATTCGCGTGCACATATGCATATTGTCTCATGTGTGGTGCTAAAAAGATGTCAACCTATATAAAGCAAGGTTTTTCATTTAACTTCGAGTAAGGAAGCCAATGTAAATGCTATCACTTATACTCGAAATACATAAAACCTATACGTAAACTTTACATGAAATCATAATGGCTAGGCTTGGGAAAGAGTATACTAACTTGTTAAATGATTGTATGTGATAAATCGCGACTAAGAAATTCTAAACAAGTTGTTTTGATGCTAGTGGTCCTAACGAACCCTTAACTTCATTAACGGGCCTCTAATGGTCCTTGTTGGGCCAAACTGTCCACTAACGGACGTTAATGGGCCCAACAGTCTGTTAGTAGGGACCCATGGCTTATTATTAAGCTCACTCGAGCTTATAGAAGGGTTAAGAAGCTTATTAAACTCGTTGGATAGTAAGTCATGCATGAAAAACCTTAACAGGGCCACTAATGGGCTCCTTAAACCTCAACAGGCCCAACAGGCCGTACCATGGGGCCCACACCTTATTGAGAAGCTCACCGAGCTTATTGAAGGTTTTTGAGAGCTTATTGAACTTAGTTGTATAAATGTACGCCCTTAGAAACCATACCGGACCTTAATGGACCTAATGGTCATTAGCGAGGCCCACTATGGGCCCAACAGCCCCTAATAAGCTCGAACAGCTTAATTGAGAGCTTATACAGGTTTATGGGCTTATTATAAACTTAGAAAGCTAATGGACCTAATTGGACCAAACCTAAAGACTTAAAATGCTTTTCGGGTTCTTAATGGACCCAAAAGCCCATTACCGAAAGCTTATGGCTTATGGAAGAAGCCATAAGGCAAAATAGCTTAAACAGACCCCTAAGTGCTTATTAAGGCTAGGAAATAAGTTAGATCATGTATTGAAACCCTAATGGACTTTGAAAACCTTTTGGGCTAGAGTTATTGGGCTAACGAGTCCAATAAGCTCATCCGAGCTTATTATTAAACCAAACAGTTTCAATAAGCTTAATGAGGGCTTATGAGCCTTTGAAAACTAAATTGGACATTTAAATTGCTTATTTGACCTTAACAGGCCCAATAAGGTCCAATAAGCCTAAATAAGCTCATATGAGCTTATTTATAAGCTGCCATAGCTTATATGGCTTATTGGAGCTTAATAAATCCTATTGCCACTTGTTAGAACTTAATTGGGCTTAAAATGTAATTTTTGTAAGTTAAAGGACTAAAAGTGTCAAAAATGGAAACTTAGAGTAAGAAAACTCCAAAAACTATTTATAAAGTCTAGGGCTTGTTTCAATCAATTCAGAAACTTGAGGACTGTTTGAAGTACAAGGACAAAAAGAGTATTTTTCTAAGTTAAAGGACTAAAGGTGTTAATAGGGTAACCTAGGGTTTAAATGTAAATAGTATATTTCATAAACATAAGGGATTGTTTTGTAGATATAGAAACCTGAAGGTTAATTATATGAAACAAAATGATTTTTAATAAACACTTAACAAATCAGACAAGTTATAATCTTTGTCTAATATTATATAAATTAAACCACGACTTAATAAATATGTATATTTATTAATAACGTTATACATGTGTTTGAACGTGTGTAATCGTATACCTTCCCAAGAGCCATCAAGTAAAGACAAATACAATAAACATGTGCACCACCACACAAGTGATAACAGTATATATAAACCATCAATTTATTGTCGTTTATACATTAAGTCATTAGCCTAAACTTGTAGACTAAGACTGGCCGTATTTACTTAGGTATTTGACGGTGTGATTCTTTTACTTAGATATATTTACCATTTTCAGAGGACTACTTACTAAGGTGAGTTCATAGCCCGATGCTTTACAATTATTTAAATGATTTACATCTTTGGGGTGAGAACATGCTTTGTTTTACAATTTGGACGAAAGTGTACATTTTATACAATGATTACGTGTTTGCCATGTAGCGATAACCCACTGAGCCCATTATCATAAACTGTTAATTACTAGATTGTGAGCGCGAGTGTTATAAATAGATCTATTTGGGATTAACATCCCCGTTTGGGTGAGTAGAGCTCACTGTGCCGGTTTGCCAGACAACAAATGTATACCATGTCGGACTTGGGATGTTGCGGTTAGACTAATTCACTACAATATTGGCATTTATGCATTCATACATTTAAGCTTCAGTGTCCTTGATCTTAGAAAACGTAATTACTTTTATGATGTTTGCATCTGTTGCTTCATCATACCTTGAAATCTTGTCGGTCCTTCACATGGATTTACATAAACTTCTGAATTCACCAACGTTAGTGCGATTTAAGCATGTTTTTCTCAGTCATAAGGGCACTAGTTGCCCAAGATACATTGATCACGCTTGGAGAGTCAGTACGAAAGATTTGGGCTATATTTTTGGGAACATTTGTTATAAACCGAAATCTTTATTTAAATTGTCGAACAATTTGAAGCCACGAGCTTATGTAATGAACAAGTATTTTGTTAATCCAATGTATCTTTTTAAAACGACACATTTAGTGGTCGTTCTCATATCTTGTGCTATTGATATGTGAAGTAACGCCCTCAGATATTTAATATTCCGCTGCCACCCAGATTTGGGGGTGTTACAACGGTTCCTAGACTACAAATACCCGGCGCCTAGCCACAAACAAGTAACCTGCCAAATCGCATGCTGATTTCTATAGCGTACAATATACCCTCGTGATCAGAAACGGCGAAAACAAGTTCAGGATGATGGGACATAATGGCCCAGCAACCGGTTCGTCTGCCTCGCAATCATAGCCATCTAAAAAGTAAGTGGGGGACACATGTCAATCATCCAACCAGGCGCATCTGTCGAGGACATACTATAAATAGGGCAAGCAACCACTGTGCAAGTTTACCCAGTTTTCAAAGCAACCACTATAAAAGTCGCACTTCGAGAACTTGGCGTACAATTCTTCCTTTTGAGCAACTCCAAAATTAGTCTAAGATGTGCATCATGTTCTTCCTTGTCTTGAGTAGATCATATGTCATCGATGAACACATCACAAATTTATCTAAAGTATGGTCTCATACCCGGAGTCATCACGTCCATGAAATACTATCGGCGCGTTAGTCAACCCAAAGATCAATCCACTTGAAACTCGTCGTGACTCATAGCGGGTCCTAAAAGCCGTCTTAGAATAGTCTTCATCCCGAACTATGAAGTTGGTGATAACCTGACCTCAAGTCGATCATTCGAGACACACGTGATCCCTGTAATCTGATCAAACAATCGCGATTCTCAGAAGTGGTAATCGATTCATTACAGTAACTTGTTTAAGTTCACGTAGTTCGATACACATTCGAAAGAGCCATCTATCTTTTATTGACAAACAAAACCGAAGCATCCCAGGGTGAGAACTTGTCTTATAAATCCTTTGTCAAAAAGTTCTTGTAGTTAGTAGCACAATTCTTACTCAATCTACGGTGCAAATCTATAACGGGGCTCGAGCTAAATATGGTGCAAGCCCCTGGACGAAGACGATTATGAATTCACTTGTCATATCGTTGGTAATCCAGGTATCTCTTACAGGAAAACTTTGTGAAAGTTCCCGTATAGTTGGCACGACCTTGAGTCGCTTTCCTTCGACTAGTCATTGTTTTGTTTCATACGTAACAAGTCCAGAAATAGTTGACCAACCTTTCTCCATATACTTCTGGCCTTTACCGTGAGATAAATGTCTCAACGCGATTTCTTCTCTTGTCACTTTTTCTACCTTGAACGATCGAGATTTCGTTTTTGTAAGGACTACGCACTATCTTCACGTCACAGACAATCACTGCATAGATTCTTTGCTAGACCAATCCAAGCAATGATAACGTCGAAACTACACCAAAATCTAGGGCATCAGGTCGAATATTAATGGATGTCCCTAAAAATCCTAGTGACAAGCCTCTAAGCACAGTGTTGTTTCTAAAGTTTCTTCGACAGCTCGCTCGCAAGCGTAACTAACGTCTAAGGCAGAGGGAGAATGATATCTTAGCAGTGTACTAAAAGTATATGATACAAACGTCTTATCAGCCCCGAATCAAATAACATATAAGCATGATGATCATTGAGAAGGAACGTACCCGTGACAGTGTTGGAACCCGGGTTTGCGTCACCTCCTCCTAGGACATATGCTCTGCCTCTTGCATCAGGAACTCTTGCTTTGTTTTCACGGTTTTGGTTCTTGACTTTAGGACAATCCTTCTGGTAATGTCCTTGTGCACCACACTGCACTCAAACACTAATAACTCCTTGGATTCGGCCCTGGAGTTCGAGTAGATTATAGTGACAACAGATCCAGTCATCCCTGGCCCAGATGTTTAATCCTCTACAGATTACGACCTTAGCAGTTACACTGTCCTTCGTGGTGTAGCTTACACTTATTGTAGAAAGGAAGTGTTCCTTCATAACCATTCTTCTCATTGTTACCAGCCATATAGGCTCTAGCAACATTCTGACCTCCAGTATTCTATCGTTTGTGGGGTGGTTGTTGCCCACAGTTGTTTCTATAGTTGTTGTTCAATCTCCTTTTGTTCTCTGGGTTTCTTACAACATAGCCCTTCAACTTTTGATCCATCAAGTTGTTGGCAATTCAAATAGTATCTTGTAGTCTTGTGGGTTCTGCAACAATTACATTCCTTTGGATATTATCAGGAAGACCTTCAATGAATTTCTCCACCCGATCTTCCTCCTTGAGGACCATTTTGGTACACATCATGGTCAACTCTTAAAATCTCTGAGTATAAGCAGTAAAATCATTGTTCTTCACGGTTAAGTTCCACAGTTCAGTTTCCATTTTCTAAATCTAATTCCTTGGGCAGTACACTTTAGTCATTAGCTTTACGAGCTCTCTCCATGACATGGCAAATGCATATGTGAGTTCCACCAAGTTAGTGCACTGTCCAACAGGGTGCAAGTAGCATACTTAACTTGGGACTTCTCTGGGCAGTTGCTGATATGGAACACTGTTTCCATCTTCTCAAACCATCTTATCAATACTACAACTCCTTCCGTTCCCATTAAAGTTGATGGTTGACCACTTCCATGAGGTCTGTAGGTGGATTCATCTAGCAACACTACACCTCTACCATTCTCATCTGATTTCACATATTCTAAACATTTCCCATTTCACTATTTTCCATTTCCACCATTTCCATTGTCGCCATCACTGCCATTTTGGCTTTGGTTTTCAGTCTTGAGAGCATTGGCGGCACGGGTCGCCTCATGAGCAGCCAACGCTTCTTACCACAACACGTCGGTTAACGGAGTTCTTCGAATTGCTTCAGGTCATGACCGTAGCGAGTGAAAGTCATTGTCTACATCACAAGACACAACCCTGGAGATTTTGAAACGAATACACTAATCATTAGATAACGATAATTTAATACATGCTATGAAATAAAATATAATTACAACACGATTGCCAGAACGAATAAATAACAATATAGATAAATAGGCGAGAGAATCAAAACAAGCTTTTCATTCATGAAAAAAGCATAATTCGGTTAACCAATTCCAATATAGGTACTGATCCACAATTATTTCGACTGCAATACCTAGACTAACCACATCTAGTGGCCTACATGATCATGACAACTACTAAGACGAAAACCCAAACGTCTCTCAACATTTGACTCCAACCTCCTAAGTCTCCCCCGAGTATCATCGCGATCCTTATAAACTTGACGAAACTCCTCCTGTGAAAGAGACACGTGAAGACGAAGACTGTTCACACGATCCCTCTTGATATCCAACATATCACGAACCTTGAGGTTCTCCAACCTCAAGCTGTCAATCCTCTCGATCATACTAACTCTTTGTCCCCTAGCTATCAACTGATCAGCCTCCAACCGTCTCTGAGCAGTCTCAATCCCGACAATCCTATCAATACGAACCTCAGACATGTGATGGTAAAAGTCACGCACAACATCATCCAAGTCAATCGGCATATCCTCGAATGACCTAACAATGCCATCCCTAGTGCCAGACGAATCAGAAGAATCCTCTCCAGCTGGCTCTACAATCTCCTCCTCAACTATCGGTGCCGACATTGGGTCGATACCTACCTCAATCGTGTCTCTAGCACTGGTGTCAGCCTCATATCCCTCGGTTTCATCCCTGACATCCCTAGGGTCAATATCAACATGATTTCTAACATCATCCCCATCACCAATACCCAACACCATATCAACCTCAGTCTCTATAGGATCAAAGTCTCGTATCCTCCGTCTAATGCTAGCCTTAGACGAATATGAATCTCTGAACCTCTTACGAGGTGGTAAGATAATCAGCATCACGGTAGGAGCCAATGATCCTATAACTGGCGTAGATGATGGTACAACTAGAATAAACAAAGGATTCTACAATCTCTTCCGAGATGCCAGCAAACGAATATGAATGCATAAGGGTCCTCCTTGATGAACTCTCCTAAAGAGACTCTGATTATCGGAGGATACAAAGTATATAATGGAGCAGCACACCAAGACGAAATGCCTCACGTACGTGTGGTGCACTCCCTGAGGAAACCCAATCTAGTGATACATCTCTAGTCGAAATCCAGAATGTGCTGATTTCCCCCCCCCCCTGGTTTTTTATGCATCCCAACCCGAGAGAGAAATGAACTGGCAAAAGAATCCGAGATGAACTAGAAGAAAGATGAGCGCTTGGTCTGAAAACGAGGTGATAACACGCCTCAATGTCTAATCTACGAGCAGGAATAAGGTCAACTCTCTTCCTAACAGTCAACAACTTTACGCGCCCATTAAGATGGGTGCGGTAAAGTCGACAAAAGGATAGTCCCTGTGTTCGGAATAAGAATCGCTGACCCGTTGACCGAATCCCGGGTGGGGCAGTAATAGGAGCAATAGGAAACTCAGATGATGATGATGGACGTGTTGTTACCCTGCTCCTCCAACGAGCAACGGTAGCAACATAAGGGTCCTGCGATGGTGGTCCATCAGAAGAATCAGGAGCCTCAGAAGAATCGGTGCATAAGAATGGTGAAATAGCTGGTAGCGGGGAAATGTGCTCTGGTGAAGACATCTCATCTGGTGAATCATAATCAGAATCCGAATAGGGAATCAAGCCACAATCCAGTGGGTGAAGCGACAAGAGTCGTCTCAACCACAGGAGCGGCAGATGAAATACAGGAGCTCAAATAGTAGCAAGCTCTGGAGCAACCATAGAATTAGAAGAATAACATAGTATATCACCAAAAAGAATAACCCGAGAGGGCGGTGATCCCACACTCTCATCCGAAGAATCAGAAGAAATAGCAATAGCTGAAGCTGCCATGATCTGCACAAGCAAAAGTTTATATAAATCTCCTTTATATGAAACCATGCAAGGCATAAAGAAATGATGAAATGAATGGCAAGGTAAATTATGGCAATATTATAAAGCCTCAAGGTACATAGGAATCTTAATAAATAATATATAAATATAATATATATAATATATATATATATAAATATATATAGTTATATATCTGAGCCGTGATAGCAATACGTAAGACAAATAGAGGCACATAGATCACTTACAGGTTATAGACTAGACTAGTATAACTACCGTGTTCTCTATAACCTTGGCTCTGATTAACAATTCTATCCACACACCCCCGACGGTGCATGACCGAATACGTGTCCGAGGCATGAACGTCATAACAATCAAACACAAAGCAATAAAAATGACCACTAATCATAGGACGATTGAAAAATAGTTTTGCTCGTTGCAAAAGAAAATTTATATTTTAGTAAAACAACAGTCCATAAGAGAGTTAAATGTACGGGAAGCATCATTAAATTTGAAAGACAACGAGTAAAAAAATAGCTAAATCTTGAAATTGGCGAAGTCACATAGCCACATAGACTCCATTTATCATCAAGAATCAAGCCAAGCTAAGCACCTGAAGAAAACATGTTTAAAAATTCAACATAATATTGGTGAATTCATAGGTTTAAGTAACATACAATAGTGTGGACCACAAGTTATAAAACGTATGTGACTACTATAACAGATACAACATCACATAAAAGTATTTTATAACTGTTACCTAAGCTCATGACAGCCGAGCTAATAAAACAGGGCTTATCATATCATGCCACATAATATTCCTGCCCTTAATTGGTGTCCCAAACCAAAGACCACCACAACGCACATCGACATGACATATATCCGTTTGTTCTTTGTTAAGTGGAGCTAAAGCAGATAGGGATAATTAGTCCCAATAGATTATATTTGAGCATACGCGTCTCACTTAACCAATCCAATTGCAATAGGTGACCTAACGTTTCAGAGAGTTCCTGGCAATAGTGGTTTGGTAAGCAACTTGGAGGCAACACAAAAACATGTAAAACTCACGTTAAGAACTTGTGTCCAATTTTAAAAGCAAACAATGTTTCTTACCCCAAAGTATAAAGCATTTGTAAATCGGTAAAAACGTGGGGCTATGAACTCACCTTAAGCAAGTGGTGAATCGATAATCAACGAGGAAGAAAATAAATCTGAAAGGTCCTACACGCGACCTAAATAAATGACTCGTCCTTAGTAAACGTAAAGATAACCAAAACTCTGGACTACACGCTTTCAAGAGACAGACATTACCCCAATGTGTTTTGTGCTTTAGTTTGTTTAATAAAGTATGACTAAATAAAATTATAGAGTTTTTCGTCAAGTCTTGGCGTTTATCCAAAAATTACTACTTTTAGAAAGTATATATTTAAGGAAGTTTTAGTTCACGACGTTAAATATCGGCCCCTATATTTGTTAAGTTTCCATATTTTCAAAATGCGCTAACTAACCATAATCGCTTAACTTCCAAGTCCGATTCGCTAAATTTTACCAAACTTACTATTTTTAGTAACTTTATCGCATTCCTAAAATATGTAAATGACCTTCAAAGGATTGCTAATCTATATATATGTGTTACTATATGTTTCGCTAGAGTTTAGAAAGTCCAAAAATGTCTAAAAGTGTCCGAATACCCATTTTACTATTCACATCAGCACACTATTCATTGGGTTTTGCCGAAAAATGTTTCAAGTTATAATTTTCTAAAACTTGGTCTTTTAAGTCCGATTTTAAAGTGCGATATGTGAAAACACCTATCTATTCGATCGAAACAAGCGCTTCCAAAACCAATTTTACCGCCTAATGAAGACATATTTAAGTCGCACAAAACTAAAACTAATTCGGATCACAACCTGTCTTTTCATAATAACTACTCTCCAAAAAATCCATCCAAACGCCACAAATAGTGCTATTCTAGCCTAATCCGATCACATAATACCAACCACCAACAAAACCACACTTAATCTAACCTAACCCCTTCATTTCTATTGTTGCACAACTAGGGTGTCAAAAAAGACGACCCGACGACCCGAGCCTATTCGGGTCGGGTCACTCGGGTAAAAAATCTTATTCGGGTCAACCCGAATGACCCGAGTTCTAAATAGGGTTGGGTCTCGGGTTGAAATGTTTTGGCTAACTCGGGTTCGGGTCAACCCGATTGACTCAAATAAATTTTTTTTTTTTTCAATATAAATTAATAGATTTTCTATTTAAAAAGGTAAAAAAAAGTTTTTTTGTCATTTAACTCAAATTCGGGTTGACCCGACCCGATTGACCCGAACCCGAGTAACCTGAGTTTTAAACAAGGTCGGGTTCGGGTATGGTTTTTGGAGCTTTGACCCGAATGGACCCGACCCGATTAACCCGAACCCGACCGACCCGACCTGATTCACACCCCTAGTTGCAACAATAGAAATGAAGGGGTTAGGTTAGATTAAGTGTGGTTTTGTTGGTTGGTTTGGTAGTGATCGGGATTAGGCTAGAATAAGCACTATTGTGGCGTTTGGATGGATTTTTGGGAGTATTTATGAAAAGACATGTTGCTGATCCGAATTAGTTTTGAGGTTTTGAGCGACTTAAAAATGTTTTCGTTAGGCGTAAAAGTAGTTTTTGGAGATCTTGTTTCGAATAGATAGTTTTTCACATATTGCACTTTAAAATCAGACTTAAAATGGCCAAGTTATAGCCAAATAAAACTTGAAACATTTTTCGGCAAAACCCAATGAATAGTGTGCTGATGTGAATAGTAAAATGGGTATTCGGACACTTTCGAACATTTTTGGACTTTCTAAACTCTAGCGAAACATATAGTAACACATATATATAGATTAACATCATTTGAAGACGTCATTAACAAATTTATAGGAAAAGCGATAAAGATACTAAAAATATAAGTTTGGTAAACAACTTAGCGAATCAGAACTTGTAAATTAAGCGATTATGGTTGTTACGCCATTTTGAAATATGGGAAACTTAACAAATATAGGGGACGATATTAACGTCTTGAAACTAAAATTTTTCCTAAAATAGAAACTTTCTAAAAGTAGTAATTTTTGGATAAACGCCAAGACTTGACGAAAAACTCTATAATTTTATTTAGTCATACTTTATTAAACAAACTAAAGCACAAACACATATGGATGTCTTTTCTCTTGAAAGCGTGTCGTACAAGTTTTGGTTATCTTTCGTTTACCTAAGACGAGTCATTTATTTAGGTCGCGTGAAGACCTTCAGATTTATTTCTTCTCGATGAGTATCGTTCACCACTTGCTTAAGGTGAGTCATAGCCCACTTTTTACTGATTTACAAATGCATATACTTTGGGGTGAACACATTGTTTGCTTCTTAAAATTAGACAAAGTTCTAACGTGAGTTTTTACATGTTTATTTGTTGCCTAAGTTGCTTACCAACCACAATTGCCCGAACTAACAGAACCGATAGTCAACTGCTATGACAATTTGGATGGTTAAGTGAAGCGACTGCGTAAATAAATTCTATGGGACTAAATATCCCCTATCGGCATTAGTTCCACTTAACAAAGAACAAACTGGAATATGGTCATGTTCTATGTGACGTTGTGGTGGTCTTTGGTTGGACATCAATTAAGGTCAGAAAATTATGTAGCATGATAAATAAGCCCTGTTTTATTAGCATCGTGCATGAAGCTTAGCGTAACAGTAAATACTTTTATGTGATAGTATGTACATGTTCTAGTAGTCACATGACTTGTCGAAAAATCTTGTGTCCACTATTGTATAACTAAACCTAATAATTCACCAATATAATGTTGAAGTTTTAAACATGTTTTCTCGGTGCGCAGCTTGGCTTGATTCTTGATGCTAAATGGAGTCTATGTGCTATGTGACTTCGCCAATTTCAAGATTTATCTATTTATATACTCGTTGTCATTGTCAAACTTTATTATGCTTCCGCTACATTTAACTGTCTTATGACTGGTTGTAAAACTTAAATAAATTTTCTTTATGCAACGAGCACAACTATTTTTCAAACGTCCATGAATTAGGGTTCATTCTTATTGCTTTGGTGTTTGGATTGTTATGACCAAGGCCCCTCGGACACGTATTCCGTCCAGGCCCCGTCTGGGGGTGTGACAGATTGGTAATCAGAGCCAAGGTTATAGAGAACCAGGTAGTTATACTAGGTCTGGTCTATAACCAGTATGTGATCCTATGTGCCTCTATTTGTGCTTACGTATTGGCTATCCTTGCTAATATATATATATATATATATATATATATATAATAATAATATTAAAAATATAATTAAATATAAGATTCCTATGTACACTTGAGCTATATATATTTGCCATATTTACCTTCTGCCATTCAATTCATTCAATTCTTTATGCCTTGCAATGGGTTTCATATAAAGAATTTATATAAACTTTTTGCTTGGTGCAGATCATGCAGCTCAGCTAATGCCTATTTCTTCTGATTCTTTGGATGAGAGTGTGGGATCACCGCCCTCTCGGGTTATTCTTTTTGGTGATATTCCTACTGTTATTCCTTCTACTTCTATGGTTGCTCCAGAGACTTCTACTATTGCTCCTGTTATTTCATCTGCCGCTCCTGTGGTTGAGACGACTCTTGTCGCTTCACCCACTGGATTGTGTGGCTTGATTCCCTATTCGGATTCCGATTCTGATTCACCAGATGAGATGTCTTCACTAGAGCACATTTCCCCGCTACCACTATTTTCACCATTCCTTATGCACCGATTCATCTGAGGCTCCGATTCGTCATGATGGACCACTATTCGCAGGACCCTTAATGTTGCCTTAACGTAACTCGGTGGAGGACAGGGTAACAACACTCCATCTGATCATCATCTGAGTTTCCTATTGCTCCTGTTACTGCCCCGCCCGGGATTCGTCGACGGTCAGCGATTCTTATCCGACCCGGGGAGGCTATTCCTTTTGGTCGACCTTACCGCACCCATCTTAATGGGCCGCGTAAGTTGTTGACTGCGAGGAAGAGAGTTGGACCTATTCCTGCTCGTAGATTAGCATCGAGGCGTGTATCACCTCGTTCTTCAAACCATTGCTTATCTTCTTCTAGTTCATCTTCGGATTCTTTGCCAGTTCATTCTTCGGGTTTGGATGCACCAGATCAGTCGCATTCTGATCTTCGACTAAGATGTATCACCTAGGATTGGTTACCCTCAGGGAAGCACCACAACGTAGTGAGCAAGTTCGTCATTAGGTGTGCTACTCCATTATCTACTTTGTATCTACAGACTACATCAGAGTCATCTTTAAGAGATTTCATCAGAGAGACCCCTTGCATTCATCTTCACGTTCTGCTGGACCATCTCGCAAGAGATTTAATCCTGTTTTTAATCGTACCATCATTCTAGCCATTATAGATCATTAGCTCCTACCCGTGCTGATCTCTTACCACCTCGTAAGAGGTTCAGAGATTCATATTCGTCTAAGGCTAGCATAGAGGAGGATACCGAGATTGATCCTATAGAGACTGAGGTTGATATGTGTTGGGTAATGGTGATGGGATGATGTTTAGAAATCATGTTTGATATTGACCCTAGGATGCAGAGGTGAAACCGAGGGATATAGGCTGACACCATGCTAGAGACAACGATAGAGGTAGGTAGCGACCCAATGTCGGCACCGATAGTTGAGGAGGAATTGTAGAGCCAGCTGGAGAGATTCCTTCTGATTCGCTGGCACTAGGATGGCATTGTTAGTCATTCGAGGATATGCAGATTGACTTGGATATGTTTGCGTGACTTTTTACCATCACATGTCTGAAGGTTCGAATGATAGATGTCGGGATTGAGACTCCTCAGAGACGGGGTTTTTGGAAGGCTGAATCATGGTATAGCTAGGGGACAAAGAGTTTAGGATGATTGAGAGATATGACAGCTTGATTTGGAGAACCTCAAGGTCGTGATATGGTGGATATCAAGAGGAGCGTGTGAACAGTCCCTTCGTCTTCACGTGTCCTTTCACAGGAGAGTTTCGTCAATTTTATAAGGATCGCGATGATACTCGGGAGACTTGAGAGTTGGAGTCAATGTTTGAGAGACTTTGGGTTTTCGCCCTTAGACTAGTAGTACCGTGATCATGTAGGATACTAGACTGATGGGTAGGTCTAGATGTTAGTAGTAGAAATAATTGTGGATCATGTACCTATTTTGGATTTTGGTTGTAACCAAATTATGCTTTTATTCATGAAATGAAAAGCTTGTTTTGACTCTCTCGCTTATTTATCTATATTGTTATTTATTTGTTCTGGCAATCATGTTGTAATTATATTTTATTTCATAGCATGTATTAAATTATCATTATCTAATGACAATGTATTCGTTTCAAAATCTCACCATGGGTTGTGTCTTGTGATGTAGAACAATGACTATCACTCGCTTTGGTATGACCCTTGAAGCAATCGAAGAACTCGTTAACTGACGTGTGGAAGAAGCATTGGCTGCTCATGAGGCGACCCGTGCCGCCTATGCTCTCGAGACTAAAAACAAAAGCCAAAATGGCAGTGATGGCGACAATGGAAATGGTGGAAATGGAAATGGTGGAAATGGAAATGGTAGAAATGAGAATCCAAATGAGAATAGTAGAGGTGATAGACCTGTTGCTAGAGAATGCACCTACCAAGACTTCATGAAGTGTCAATCACTCAACTTTAAGGGAACGGAAGGAGTTGTAGGATTGATAAGATGGTTTGAGAAGATAGAAACAGTGTTCCATATCAGCAACTCCCAGAGAAGTCCCAAGTTAAGTATGCTACTTGCACCTTGTTGGACAGTGCACTAACTTGGTAGAACTCACATAAGGGGACTATTGGGACCGAGGCTTTATTTGCCATGTCATGGAGAGAGCTGATGAATCTAATGACTAAAGTGTACTGCCCAAGGAATGAGATTCAGAAAATGGAAACTAAACTGTGGAACTTAACCATAAAGAACAATGATTTGACTGCTTATACTCAGATATTTCAAGAGTTGACCATGATGTGTACCAAAATGGTCCCCGAGGAGGAAGATCGGGTGAAGAAATTCATTGGAGGTCTTCCTGATAATATCCAAGGGAATGTAATTGATGTAGAACCCACAAGACTACAAGATGTTGTTCGAATTGCCAACAACTTGATGGATCAAAAGTTGAAGGGCTATGCTGTAAGAAACGCAGAGAACAAGAGGAGATTGAACAACAACTATAGAAACAACTGTGGGCAACAACCACCCCACAAACGACATAATACTGGAGGTTAGAATGTTGCTAGAGCCTATATGGCCGGTAACAATGAGAAAAATGGTTATGAAGGAACACTTCCTTTCTACAATAAGTGTAAGATACACCACGAAGGACAGTGTACTGCTAAATGTCATAACTGTAAGAGGATTGGACATCTGGCCAGGGATTGCAGATCTGTTGTGACTGTACCTACTCAAGGAACTGCAGGGCCGAATCAAGGAGTTATTACGTGTTTTGAGTGTGGTGCACAAGGACATTACCAGAAGGATTGTCCCAAAGTCAAGAACCAAAATCGTGGGAACAAAGCAAGAGTTCCTGATGCAAGAGGCAAGGCATATGTCCTAGGAGGAGGTGACGCAAACCCGGGTTCCAACACTGTCACAGGTACGTTCCTTCTCAACGATCATCATGCTTATATGTTATTTGATTCGGGTGCCGATAGAAGTTTCGTATCAAATACTTTTAGTACACTGCTAGATATCATTCCCTCTGCCTTAGACGTTAGTTACGCTGTCGAGCTAGCTGACAGAAGAACTTCAGAAACCAACACTGTGCTTAGAGGCTGTACATTAGGATTGTTAGGACATCCATTTAATATCGACCTGATGCCCATAGATTTGGGTAGTTTCGACGTTATCATCGGCATGGATTGGTTAGCAAAGAATCATGTAGTGATTGTCTGTGACGAGAAGATAGTGTGTATTCCTTACGGAAACAAAATTCTGATCGTTCAAGGAGACAAAAGTGACAAGGAGAAGAAATCAACGTTGAGCATTATATCATGTGAAAAGGCCCAGAAGTATATGGAGAAAGGTTGTCAACTATTTCTGGTGCAGGTTACGGTGAAAGAAAACAAAGACAAGTCGAAGGAGAAGCGACTCGAAGACGTGCCGACTGTACGGGACTTTCCGGAAGTCTTTCCTGAAGACTTACCTGGATTACCACCGATATGACAAGTTGAATTCCAAATCGACTTAGTCCCAGGTGCTGCACCTGTAGCTCGAGCCCCGTATAGATTAGCACCGTCGAAAATGGAAGAATTGTCTGCTCAACTACAAGAACTTTTTGACAAATGATTCATAAGACCAAGTTCCTCACCCTGGGGAGCTCCAGTTTTGTTTGTCAAAAAGAAAGACGACTCTTTTTGGATGTGTATCGACTACTATGAACTTAACAAGCTTACTGTAAAGAATCGATACCCACTTCCGAGAATCGACGACTTGTTTGATCAGTTGCAAGGATCAAGTGTGTACTCGAAGATCAACTTGAGGTCTAGTTCTCACCAACTCAGAGTTCAGGACGAGGATATTCCAAAGACGGCATTTAGGACCCGCTATGGTCACTACGAGTTCCAAGTGATGCCTTTCGGGTTGACTAACACGCCGGCGGTATTCATAGACTTGATGAACTGGGTATGCAGACCATACTTAGATAAATTTGTGATCATGTTCATTGATGACATATTGATCTACTCGAAGACCAAGGAAGAACATGATGCATATCTTAGACTAATTTTGGAGTTGCTCAAGAAGGAAGAATTGTACGCCAAGTTCTCGAAGTACGACTTTTGGCTGTCGAAGGTACAATATCTTGGACACGTGATTGATAGTGAAGGCATCCACGTTGATCCTACGAAGATTGAGTCAATCAAGGATTGGGAATCACCCAAGACTCGAATAGAAATCCGCTAATTTCTAGGTCTTGCTGGTTACTACCGACGATTTATCGAAGGTTTCTCCAAGATTTCCAAGCCTATGACGAAGCTGACTCAGAAAAGTGTAAAGTTCAGTTGGGGTGAAAAGGAGGAAACTGCTTTCCAAACATTGAAGCAAAAGTTGTGTAGTGCACCGATTTTGGCATTCCCCGAAGGAAGTGAAAACTTCGTAGTATATTGTGATGCTTCTCACAAGGGATTAGGTGCAGTGTTGATGAAGAAGGAGAAAGTCATAGCTTATGCATCCCGCCAACTCAAAATCCATAAGAAGAACTACACGACGTATGATTTGGAATTGGGAGCTGTGGTGTTCGCTCTCAAGATGTAGAGACATTACCTTTACGGTACGAAGTGAGTTGTGTTCACTAATCATAAGAGTTTGCAACATATTCTAGATCAGAAAGAGTTGAACATGAGACAACGTAGATGGTTAGAGCTGTTAAGTGACTACGACTGTGAGTTACGTTATCACCCAAGAAAGGTGAATGTGGTGGCTGATGCGTTGAGCCGAAAGAGTAAACCTAAGTCAGTACGAGTTTGAGCATTGGTTATCACAATTGGTTCAAACCTCCCTGTGTAGATCTTGAATGCTCAGGTTGAGGCAAGAAAGGAAGAAAATTATGGAACAGAAGATTTGTCTGGCATGATTAAGAATTTGGAGCCACATGCAGACGGAACGTTGTGTTTGAAGAATAAAAGTTGGATACCCTGTTTGGGTGACTTAAGAGCTTTGATTATGCATGAGTCGCATAAGTCAAAGTATTCGATTCATCCTGGATCGGACAAGATGTACCAAGATTTGAAAAAGCTATACTGGTGGCCCAACATGAAAGCATAAATTGCCACGTATGTCGGTAAGTGCATGAGTTGTGAAAAAGGTAAAGCAGAATACCAAAAACTGTCCGGTTTGTTGGTACAACCAAAGATTCCGCAAAGGAAGTGGGAGAATATAACTATGGACTTTGTAACAAAGTTGCTAAAGACGGCAAGTGGGCAAGATACAATTTGGCCTATAGTAGATCGACTCACTAAATCTGCTCATTTCTTACCAATGAAGGAAACCGACTCAATGGAGAAGTTGATGAGACAATACTTGAAGGAAGTAGTCTCGAGACATGGAGTGCTAGTTTTGATTATTTCTGATCGAGACAGTAAGTTCACGTCTCATTTTTGGAAATCGTTGAACGAAGCCCTAGGTACTCAATTGGATATAAGTACAGCTTACCATCCACAAACAGATGGTCAAAGTGAGAGGACCATCCAAACATTAGAAGACATGCTACGGGCGTGTGTGATGTACTTCGGAAAAGAGATAGGACAGACATCTACCATTGATAGAGTTCTCCTACAACAACAGCTATCATACGAGTATTAAAGCTGCACCTTTTGAGGCGTTGTATGGTCGCAAGTGTCGTTCACCTATCTGTTGGGCTGAGGTGGGAGACGCTCAGCTTACTGGCCCAAAAATTGTTCGTGAAACAACAGAGAAGATTATCCAAATCAAGCATCATCTACAAGCTTCACGTGATCGACAAAGGAGCTACGCTGATAAGAGACGTAAGCCATTAGAGTTTCAAGTTGGGGATAAGGTTATGTTGAAAGTATCGCCCTGGAAAGGAGTGATACATTTTGGCAAACGGGGAAAGCTGAACCCTCGTTACATTGGACCTTTTAAGATTCTCGCCAAAGTTGGAACGGTTGCATATCGACTTGAGTTACCCGAGAAACTGAGCCGTGTTCATAGTACTTTTCACGTCTCAAACCTTAAGAAGTGCTTATCCGACGAACCGCTCGCTATTCCGTTGGACGAAATCCACGTCGACGACAAGCTCAATTTCATTGAAGAACCGATTGAAATTATGGACCGCGAAGTTAAACGTTTGAAGCAAAGTCGCATTCCAATCGTGAAGGTCCGTTGGAATTCAAGAAGAGGTCCCGAGTATACTTGGGAGCGCGAAGACCAAATGCAGAAAAAGTACCCTCACCTTTTCGCTAACCCTGAATCCGCGTCTCAAGCTACGTCCTGAGCTTTGAGGACAAAGCTCTTTTAACGGGGAAAGGATGTCACACCCCGTAAATTTTAGGTCAATATTTTTAAACTTTTCCGATCATTACTTTTGACTTTTATACGTTACGTTTGAATCCGACAGTTTACCGGGAAGTTAAACCGCGTAAATCTGAAAAACGTCATCGGGCGCGTCCCGGCATCGGTTATTAATAAATTTAGGCCTTATATGAGATATTTTAACTTTTCTAAGTGTTTCATGATTTTTAATCACTTCCGATATTAATTTTAGGGTTTTATCTTTTAAATTGCGTTTTTCGCGTTTTTGACCAAACGGAACCCCGAAAACTCGAAATCTTTTCGTGTAAACTCAAGTTATCGATAATCTTATACCCTAAGTCCAAAATTTCATGATCATACTCATGCCCTCACCACTACCCATGAAATTTTAGCTTGTGGACAAGCTTGGACTTGAAATTAAATCATTTATGCTCCACTAACTAAAAATTTGAAAACTTACCAATGCATGTGAAGGAAAATGACAACTTTGTTGTCTAGTGACTTGCATGCATGCCATTTCTTACACACTTGGACCATTATTGGTGAGCCAAGACCAAGCCATGAGCTAAACTTAGAGCCAAAGTTGGCTTGAACAATTGTCCTCCCCTCTTTGGCTCATATAGCCAACGCCCACATGGACCTTAAGGTCCTTGGTGCACAAAATTTGCTAGTCACTTGGTCACATGGTTCAAGTCTTAGCTCTATATAAGCATCACCCACTCACAACTTAGGGTTTATCATTCATTCCGTAGCCTCCCAAAATTTTTCTCTCTTCCTTTGGTGCTCCCCTAGCTCACGGCATATATACATGCACATACCCAATCCATAACTTTGATTTTTAGCAAGATACAAGTATACCAAGATCATTTCCAAGACTATCTAAGGTTGTTTGAAACCTTAAACCTTCCATTTTCAAGAGTTCTTAAGATTATAAAATTAGGATTTCTAATTTTATAAGTGAGATTTATAGATCTAGTCATCTTGGGTATAGATCTTGTGATTCTCTACTTGTTTCTTTATTCTTGTAAGTATTTCTTGGTCATCTCTTGTTTCATTTCTTTTATTCTTATGAATATTGTTCAAGTTTAAGAATCCATGTGTTTGTGTTACTTTTTAAAAAGAAATGATAAAAGTAACTTGACAACTTTTATAAAAATGGAAGTATTATGTTTGTTGTTTTATAAGTTATGGTGAGATGAGTTGAAAAGTGTGTTGCAACAATAGAAATGAAGGGATTAGGTTAGATTAAGTGTGGTTTTGTTGGTTGGTTTGGTAGTGATCGGGATTAGGCTAGAATAAGCACTATTGTGGCGTTTGGATGGATTTTTAGGAGTATTTATGAAAAGACATGTTGCTGATCCGAATTAGTTTTGAGGTTTTGAGCGACCTAAAAATGTCTTCATTAGGCGTAAAAGTAGTTTTTGAAGAACTTGTTTCGAATAGATAGTTTTTCATATATCGCACTTTAAAATCGAACTTAAAATGGCCAAGTTATAGCCAAATGAAACTTGAAACATTTTCAGCAAAACCCAATGAATAGTGTGCTGATGTGAATAGTAAAATGGGTATTCGGACATTTTTGGACTTTCTAAACACTAGCGAAACATATAGTAATACATATATATAGATTAGCATCATTTGAAGACGTCATTAACGTATTTTAGAAAAAGCGATAAAGTTACTAAAAATAGTAAGTTTGGAAAAACTTAGCGGATCGGACTTGGAAGTTAAGCGATAATGGTTAGTTAGCGCATTTTGAAAATATGGAAACTTAACAAATATAGGGGACGGTATTAACGTCTTGAAACTAAAAACTTTCCTAAAATAGAAACTTTCTAAAAGTAGTAATTTTTTGACAAACGCCAAGACTTGATGAAAAACTCTATAATTTTATTTAGTCATACTTTATTAAACAAACTAAAGCACAAACACATATGGATGTCTTTTCTCTTGAAAGCGTGTCGTGCAAGTTTCGGTTATCTTTCGTTTACCTAAGACGCGTCATTTATTTAGGTCGCGTGTAGGACCTTTCGGCTTTATTTCTTCCTCATTGATTATCGATTCATCACTTGTTTAAGGTGAGTTCATAGCCCCACGTTTTTATTGATTTACAAATGCTTTATACTTTGGGGTGAGAAACATTGTTTGTTTTTAAAATTGGACACAAGTTCTTAACGTGAGTTTTACATGTTTATGTGTTGCCTAAGTTGCTTACAAACCACTATTGTCCGAACTATCATGAACCGTTAGTCACATATGGCCAGTTAGATTGGTTAAGTGAGCGCGAATGCGTAAATAGATCTATTGGGACTAATTATCCCTATCTGCTTTGGTTCCACTTAACGAAGAACAAACGGATATATGTCATGTCGATGTGCGTTGTGGTGGTCTTTGGTTTGGGACACCAGTTAAGGGCATGAATACTATGTGGCATGATATGATATGCCCTATTTTATTAGCATCGGTGTCATGAGCTTAGCGTAACAGTAAATACTTTTTATGTGATGTTGTATCTGTTATAGTAGTCGCATGCGTTTTGAAATCTTGTGGTCCACTCTTGTATTAACTTAAACCTATGAATTCACCAACATTATGTTGACGTTTTAAACATGTTTTCTCAGGTGCTTAGCTTGGCTTGATTCTTGATGCTAAATGGAGTCTATGTGCTATGTGACTTCGCCAATTTCAAGACTTATCTATTTATATACTCGTTGTCATTATCAAACTTTGTTATGCTTCCGCTACATTTAACTCTCTTATGACTGGTTGTAAAACTTAAATTTATTTTCTTTATGCAACGAGTATAACTATTTTTCAAACGTCCATGATTAGTGGTCGTTCTTTATTGCTTTGTGTTCGGATTGTTATGACGTCACGCCCTCGGACACGTATTCCGTCCAGGCCCCGTCTGGGGGTGTGACAGATTGGTAGTTAGAGCCAAGGTTATAGAGAACCAGGTAGTTATACTAGGTTTGGTCTACAACCAGTATGTGATCCTATGTGCATCTATTTATGCCTATGTATTGCTATCCTTGCTAATATATATATAAGATTTCTATATATACTTGAGACTATTACATATTGCCATATTTACCTTGCCATTCATTTCATCGATTCTTTATGCCTTGCATGGTTTCATATAAAGGAGATTTATATAAACTTTTGCTTGTGCATATCATGGCAGCTTCAGCTATTGCTATTTCTTCTTATTCTTCGGATGAGAGTGTGGGATCACCGCCCTCTCGGGTTATTCTTTTTAGTGATATTCCTACTGTTATTCCTTCTACTTCTGTGGTTGCTCCAGAGACTTCTACTATTGTTCCTGCTATTTCATCTGTCGCTCCTATGGTTGAGACGACTCTTGTCGCTTCACCCACTGGATTGTGTGGCTTGATTCCCTATTCGAGTTCCGATTCTGATTCACCAGATGAGATGTCTTCACCAGAGCACATTTCCCTGCTACCAGCTATTTCATCATTCTTATGCACCGATTCTTTTAAGGCTCCTGATTCTTCTGATAGACCACCATCGCAGGACCCTTATGTTGCTACCATTGCTCGTTGGAGGAGCAGGGTAACATCACGTCCATTATCATCATCTGAGTTTCCTATTGCTCCTGTTACTACCCCGCCCGGGATCCGTCGACGGTCAGCGATTCTTATCCGACCCGGGGAGGCTATTCCTTTTGGTCGACCTTACCGCATCCATCTTAATGGGCCGCGTAAGTTGTTGACTGCGAGGAAGAAAGTTGGACCTTTACCAGCTCGCAGATTATCATCGAGGCATGTATCACCTCGTTTTACAGACCATCACTCATCTTCTTCTAGTTCATCTTCGGATTCTTCGCCAGTTCATTCTTCGGGTTTGGATGCATCAGATCAAGCTCATTCTGGATCTTCGACTAGAGATGTACCACCTAGATTGTGTTACCCTCCGAGGAGAGCACCACGACGTAGTGAGGCATTTTGTCATCGGTGCACTGCTCCATTATTTACTTTGTATCCACCGGCTACATCAGAGTCATCTTTAGGAGATTCATCAGAGAGACCCCTGCATTCATCTTCACATTCTGCTGGACCATCTCGCAAGAGATGTAGATCCCCAGTTAATTATGTACCATCGTCTACGCCAGTTATAAGATCATTGGCTCCTACCCGTGTTGATCTCTTACCACCTCGTAAGAGGTTCAGAGATTCATATTCGTCTAAGGCTAGCATAGAGGAGGATACCGAGATTGATCATATAGAGACTGTGGTTGATATGGAGTTGGGTATTGGTGATGGGGATGATGTTAGAGATCATGTTGAGATTTACCCTAGGGATGTCAGGGATGACACCGAGGGATATGAGGCTGACACCAGTGCTAGAGACACGGTTAAGGTAGGTATTGACCCGATGTCGGCACCGATAGTTGAGGAGGAGATTGTAGAGCCAGTTGGAGATGATTCTTCTAATTCGTCTGACACTAGGGATGGCATTGTTAGGTCATTCGAGGATATGTCGATTGACTTGGATGATGCTGCGCGTGACTTTTACCAACATATGTCTGAGGTTTGTATTGATAGGATTGTTGGGATTAAGACTGCTCAAAGACGGTTAGAGGCTGATCAGTTGATAGCTATGGGACAGAGAGTTAGTATGATCGAGAGGATTGACAGCTTGAGGTTGGAGAACCTCAAGGTTCGTGCTTCATTGGATACTAAGAGGGATCGTGTGAACAGTCTTCGTCTTCACATGTCTCTTTCACAGGAGGAGTTTTGTCAGGTTTGTAGGGATCGTGATAATACTCGGGGGAGACTTAGGAGGTTGGAGTCATATGTTGAGAGACGTTTGGGTTTTCGCCCTTAGAATAGTAGTACTATGATCATGTAGGACACTAGACTGATGGTTAGGTCTAGATGTTAGCAGTAGAAATAATTGTGGATTATGTACCTACTTTGGATTTTGGTTGTAACCAAATTATGCTTTTATTCATGAAACGAAAAGCTTGTTTTGACTCTCTCGCTTATTTATCTATATTGTTATTTATTCGTTCTGGCAATCGTGTTGTAATTATATTTTATTTCATAGAATGTATTAAATTATCGTTATCAATAATCGTGTATTCGTTTCAAAATCTTACTATGGGTTGTGTCTTGTGACGTAGAACAATGACTATCACTCGCTCCGGTATGACCCCTGAAGCAATCGAAGAACTCGTTAACCGACGTGTGGAAGAAGCGTTGGCTGCTCATGAGGCGACCCGTGCCGCCAATGCTCTCAAGACTAAAAACCAAAGCCAAAATGGTAGTGATGGTGACAATGGAAATGGTGTAAATGGAAATGGTGGAAATGGAAATGGTAGAAATGAGAATCCAGATGAGAATGGTAGAGGTGATAGACCTGTTGCTAGAGAATGCACCTACCAGGACTTCATGAAGTGTCAACCACTCAACTTTAAGGGAGCAGAAGGAGTTGTAGGATTGATAAGATGGTTTGAGAAAATGGAAACAGTGTTCCATATCAGCAACTGCCCAGAGAAGTCCCAAGTTAAGTATGTTACTTGCACCCTGTTGAACAGTGCACTAACTTGGTAGAACTCACATAAGAGGACTATTGGGACTGAGGCTGCATTTGCCATGTCATGGAGAGAGCTCATGAAGCTAATGACTGAAGTGTATTGCCCAAGGAATGAGATTCAGAAAATGGAAACTGAACTGTGGAACTTAACCGTAAAAACAATGATTTGACTACTTATACTCAAAGATTTCAAGAGTTGACCATGATGTATACCAAAATGGTCCTCGAGGAGGAAAATCGGGTGGAGAAATTCCTTGGAGGTCTTCCTGATAATATCCAAGGGAATGTAATTGCTGCAGAACCCACAAGACTAAAAGATGTTGTTCGAATTGCCAACAACTTGATGGATCAAAAGTTGAAGGGCTATGCTGTAAGAAATGCGAAGAACAAGAGGAGATCAAACAACACTATGGAAACAACCGTGGGCAACAACCGCCCCACAAATGACAGAATAATAGAGGTCAGAATGTTGCTAGAGCCTATATGACTGGTAACAATGAGAAGAATGGTTATGAAGGAACACTTCCTTTCTGCAATAAGTGTAAGTTACATCACGAAGGACAGTGTACTGCTAAGTGTCGTAACTGTAAGAGGATTGGACATCTGGCCAGGGATTGCATGTCTATTGTGACTGTAACTACTCAAGGAACTCCAGGGCCGAATCAGGGAGCCGTTACGTGTTTTGAATGTGGAGTACAACGACATTACCGAAAGGATTGTCCCAAAGTCAAGAACCAAAACCGTGGGAACAAACTACAAGAACTTTCTGACAAAGGATTTATAAGACCAAGTTCCTCACCCTGGGGAGCTCCAGTTTTGTTTGTCAAAAAGAAAGACGGATCTTTTTAAATGTGTATCGACTACCGTGAACTTAACAAGCTTACTGTAAAGAATCGATACCCACTTCTGAGAATCGACGACTTGTTTGATCAGTTACAAGGATCAAGTGTGTACTCGAAGATCGACTTGAGGTCTGGTTATCACCAACTCAGAGTTCGTGACGAGGATATTCCAAAGACGGAGTTTAGGACCCGCTATGGTCACTACGAGTTCCAAGTGATGCCTTTCGGGTTGACTAACGCGTAGGCAGTATTCATGGACTTGATGAACCGAGTATGCAGACCATACTTAGATAAATTTGTGATCGTGTTCATCGATGACATCTTGATCTACTCGAAGACCAAGGAAGAACATGATGCACATCTTAGACTAATTTTGGAGTTGCTCAAAAAGGAAGAATTGTACACCAAGTTCTCGAAGTGCAACTTTTGGCTGTCGAAGGTACAATTTCTTGGACACATGATTGATAGTGAAGGCATTCACGTTGATCCTGCGAAGATTGAGTCAATCAAGGATTGAGAATCACCCAAGACTCCAACAGAAATTCGCCAATTTCTAGGTCTTGCCGGTTACTACCGACGATTTATTAAAAGTTTCTCCAAGATTGCCAAGCCTATGACGAAGCTTACTCAGAAAAGTATAAAGTTTAATTGGGGTGAAAAAAAGGAAACTACTTTCCAGACATTGAAGCAAAAGTTGTGTAGTGCACCGATTTTGGCATTGCACGAAGGAAGTGAAAACTTCGTAGTATATTGTGATGCTTCTCACAAGGGATTAGGCGTAGTGTTGATACAGAAGGAGAAAGTTATAGCTTATGTATCCCGCCAACTCAAAATCCATGAGAAGAACTACACGAAGCATGATTTAGAATTGGGAGTTGTGGTGTTCGCTCTCAAGATGTGGAGACATTACCTTTACGGCACGAAGTGCGTTGTGTTCACTGATCATAAGAGTTTGCAACATATTCTAGATCAGAAAGAGTTGAACATGAGACAACGTAGATGGTTAAAGCTGTTAAGTGACTACGACTGCGAGTTACGTTATCACCCGGGAAAGGCGAATGTGGTGGCTGATGCGTTGAGCCGAAAGAGTAGACCTAAGCCACTACAAGTTTGAGCCTTGGTTATGACAATTGGTTTAAACCTCCGTGTGCAAATCTTGAATGCTCAGGTTGAGGCAAGAAAGGAAGAGAATTATGGGACTGAAGATTTGTGTGACATGATTAAGAACCTGGAGCCATGTACCGACGGAATGTTGTGTTTAAAGAATAGAAGTTGGATGCCATGTTTTGGTAACTTGAGAGCTTTGATTATGCACGAGTCACATAAGTCAAAGTATTCGATCCACCCTAGATCAGACAAGATGTACCAAGATTTGAAGAAGCTATATTGGTGGCCCAACATGAAAGCAGAAATTGCCACGTATGTTAGTAAAGGCATGACTTGTGCAAAGGTTAAAGCAGAATACCAAAAACCATCCGGTTTGTTGGTTTAACCCATAATCCCAATATGAAAATTGGAGAACATTACTATGGATTTCGTTACTAAGTTACCTAAGACGACGTCTGGTCAAGATACAATTTGGGTAATTGTAGACCGACTCACAAAATCTGCTCATTTTTTACCAATGAAGGAAACCGACTCAATGGAGAAGTTGACGAGACAATACTTGAAGGAAGTAGTCTCGAGACATGGAGTGCTAGTTTCGATTATTTCTGATTGAGATAGTAAGTTTATGTCTCATTTATGGAAATCATTAAACGAAGCCCTAAGTACTCAATTGGATATGAGTACGGCTTACCACCCACAAACAGATAGTCAAAGTGAGAGGATCATCCAAACGTTATAAGACATGCTACGAGCATGTGTGATGGACATCGGAAAAGGATGGGACAGACACCTGCCATTAATAGAGTTCTCCTACAACAACATCTATCATACGAGTATTAAAGCTGCACCTTTTGAGGCGTTGTGTGGTCGCAAGTGTCGGTCACCTATCTGTTGGGCTGAGGTGGGAGACGCTCAGCTTACCGGCCCAGAAATTGTTCGGGAAACAACAGAGAAGATCATCCAAATCAAGCATCGTTTACAAGCTTCACGTGATCGACAAAGGAGCTATGCTGATAAGAGACGTAAGCCATTGGAGTTTCAAGTTAGGGATAAGGTTATGTTGAAAGTATCGCCCTGGAAAAGAGTGATACGTTTCGGCAAACAGGGAAAGCTGAATCCTTGCTATATTGGACCTTTTAAGATTCTCGCCAAAGTTGGAACGGTTGCATATAGACTTGAGTTACCCGAGAAACTGAGCCGTGTTCATAGTACTTTTCACGTCTCAAACCTTAAGAAGTGCTTATCTGACGAACCGCTCGCTATTCTCTTGGACGAAATCCACGTCGACGACAAGCTTAATTTCATTGAAGAACCAATTGAAATTATAGACCGCAAAGTTAAACGTCTGAAGCAAAGGCGCATTCCAATCGTGAAGTTCTATTGGAATTCAAGGAGAGGTCCCGAGTATACTTGGTAGCGCGAAGACCAAATGCAGAAAAAGTTCCATCATCTTTTCGCTAACCCTGAACCCGCATCTCAAGCTACGTCCTGAGCTTTAAGGACAAAGCTCTTTTAACGGGGAAAGGATGTCACACCCCATGAGTTTAGGTCAATATTTTTAAACTTTTCCGATTATTATCTTTGATTTTTATACGTTACGTTTGAATCTGACAGTTTACCGGGAAGTTAAACCGCGTAAATTTGAAAAACGTCATCGGGTGCGTTCCGACATCGGTTATTAATAAATTTAGGGCTTACATGAGATATTTTAAATTTTCTAAGTGTTTCATGATTTTTAATCACTTCCGATATTAATTTTAGGGTTTTATCTTTTAAATTGCGTTTTTCGCGTTTTTGACCAAACGGAACCCCGAAAACTCGAAATCTTTTTGTGTAAACTCAAGTTATCGATAATCTTATACCCTAAGTCCAAAAATTTCATGATCATGCTCATGTCCTCACCTCTACCCATGAAATTTTAGCCTATGGACAAGCTTGGACTTGAAATTAAATCATTTATGCTCCACTAACTCAAAATTTGAAAACTTACCATGCATGTGAAGGAAAATGACAACTTTGTTGGCTAGTGACTTGCATGAATGCCATTTCTTACACACTTGGACTATTATTGGTGAGCCAAGACCAAGCCATGAGCTAAACTTAGAGTCAAAGTTGGCTTGAACTCCCCCTCCTCCTTGTGGCTAGTTTCGACCGAACCCAAGACCACACACACTCTTGGTGTGTGTTGGTCACATGTGTGCATATATGATACCACCAAAGCCTAATTGAGCCTATAAATACCACACTAACTCATCACCTAGGGTTACACTTTCATTTCATAAGCCTCAAAATTTTCTCATCTCTCTTTTCTCTTCTTCTTTGCTCACGGCACAACAACACCCAACCAGGGTTTCATTTTCTTTAATCCTACTCATAATTCAAGTAATCCAATATCATTTCCAAGAGTTTATAAGGTAGATCCAAGTGTAGGTTCATTGGTTTTCAAAGGTTTCTCAAGATTCAAGAGTTAGGGTTTTGAAATTATACTTGGGTTTTCAAGATCTACAATTTTTCTTTCAAGATCTCTTGTGTTCCATCTTGTTCGTCATCTTTTGTAAGCAAACCCTAACTACTTTTTGTGATTTACTTATATTTTTCTTTATATGTTTAAGATTCATGCATCCATATGTTTTGTTTTAAATTTTGAAAGATTTTAAAGACAAGATTTCATGAATAATGATACTACTTTAGTTTCCTAAGTCAAATATTATGTTCTTGGCGAGATGAGAGTTGATGAGTGTTGCAACAATAGAAATGAAGGGATTAGGTTAGATTTAGGTGTGGTTTTGTTATGGATTAGTTGTGAAGGGAGATTAGGCTAGACTAGGCACTATTGTGAAGTTTAGGTGGATTTTGGTTACGTTTTTGACAAAAAGAGCTTGTTGTCCCAAATTTGTTTTAAGGTTTTGAGCGACCTAAAAATATTTTCATTAGGTGTAAAAGTAGTTTTTGAAGAGTTTGTTTTGAGTAGATAGTTTTTCACATATCGCACTTTAAAATCAGACTTAAAACGGCCAAGTTATAGCCAAATAAGACTTGAAACATTTTTCGGCAAAACCCAATGAATAGTGTGCTGATGTGAATAGTAAAAAGGGTATTCGGACACTTTCAGACATTTTTTGACTTTCTAAACACTAGCGAAACATATAGTAACACATATATATGAGAAATTTACAAAAACAACCAAATTGATATACAAGTTTGTTGTATTGACCATGACACAAGAGTTTTACCAAAACAACCATGTTGATCGCGTGATTTGGGCAGTGGAAAACTCGAACAACACGTGTCAACTTTTTAGCCATTTGACGGGAAAAAAATTTTTTAAAGTTGATCGCGCAATGTAGGGGGTGGAGAACATTTTTTTATAAAAAAATTTTTTGTGTCAGTCATCACGAAAAGTTTATGGTGGAGAACTTTTTTTTTATATAATTTTTCTTTTCTTCATTTATGTAGAAGTTTAAAATTTAGTTTTTGGTTTTATTAGGGTTTGGAATTTTTTTGCAAAATATCGACATCGGTAATGTTTGAGAACGTTTTACGCTATTGATGAGGTCTACAAAGTGAACCAAAACTTGTTCCGAAAATAATTTTTTATGCATAATAAATGATGTTGCAATGTGTGTAAGTTGGGGTTATTTAAATTTTTGTTTTTATCAGCTCAAAATGTAAAACGCAATAACTAATTTTTTTTAAAAAATCAACGAAATTCATTAATAGCATTACAACACGAGATTACATTGCCAACCTTATTTAGAGGATTTAAAAAACTTTAAAACAACAACAAACAACTACAAAGATGGTTCGCAAAATGGTGTTTAAGTAGCCACATTTTTACATGTCTCTGTATTTCGCTACATCAATTGTCCCTTTTCTATTCCATACTCCTTAGCAACTCATCTCTAACACTTTTCAAGTATACACACTTCTTCATGTCCGCCCCTGTCATGCATCCAAGGGCGTACTTACCATAGTCAATTAGTTGGTGATCGTGCAAAACCATTAGATTGTTAATTTCCACCCTACGATCCGTAAACCTATCAGCAAAACGATGCATCAAGGATAAAATTTGTTCCTCCAAAATACTTCTCATCAATGCTAATTTTATCTTTGTAGTTTCATAAGGACATTTAACCTAACATTTCTTTTCCTGGGTTAGAAGCCATGGGTAGAAAATGAGAAGATAGAAAATAATAATTTATGTGAATGAAAAATTAGTTTGAGTATAAGAGTCCTCAAGTTATGTCTTTATATATAAGCCATAATTGAATGACATTTTCAGTGAATTGTCAATCAATTCTAGAAAAAGTTAAAGACTTGTTAGATATTGTCATAAATTACGTGGTATTTTTAGTGATAAAAAATAATATCGTTGAGTTGTCTTATCAGTTCCCGTACAATAATATAATTGCTGCGAACTGTCATTCAATATATGAAAAACTTAATGATTTTGTCAATGCATGTTCAAAAATCCCGCGAATTTTTAGCTATAAACAAAACAATGTCCATTGAGTTAGTTCTTAATCAACTTTGATTAAAAATAACATTTTTCAGGAATCATTTATGATATCTTGAATTTTTTTAGTGATAAATAAGGTTGTCATTAAATAGTCTTATCTGATTTTGTAAAAAGCAAATGATATTTGAATTTCCTTTTTAGCATTTTAAGCATTTTTTACACTCTAAACTTCTTAGTATTGTTGTCTTTGATGAACTATTCAAATAAATCGTACAAACAAGAATCTTGATTCATATTATCCATTGAATACAATACATAGTAGAACAAATGACACATAATCTAATACATTAGCAACCTTATTATTCTGACTTAAGACAAACAACAACAAACAAGAACACAATGGGTTGCTACAAACAAGAACACAACTGGTTGGCTAGGTGTTGTTAAACAACATGATTCGACAATCTATATTGCCCTGTAATTGTTAATGAAGTTTTGCTTTTCAGCAATGCTTCTCAACAATTCTTGTCTTGCTCTTATTAAGTTGTTTGTTGTACGTATATCCGCTTCATGGGTCATTAGTAGAGCATGTAATCCGTAGCTATTAAGGCTCATTGTAGGCATATTCTGCAACATTGTAATTTGTATCTCACGGATACGCATTTGTTCAGAATAACGAGTTAAGTTGCCCAACATTGTATTCGCTAGTGTGGCCTCGGCTTCAAGCTCCCTTTGCAGGTTAGAAACAATTGTTTTACGTGCATCACTTGCAGAATCAGCCATAGACTTTGTTAGTAGTAAGAAAAAAGTGTGTTTCTCTCTCTCTGTGTGTGTGTGTGTGTGTGTGTGTGTGTGTGTGTGTGTGTGTGTGTGTGTGTGTGTGTGTGTGATTTGATTGAGAAATGTAAAGCTAGTTAATATAGAGGAAATAGTTTGGCTAGTATCTATCAATAGCTTGATATGAATGGATGTACTGTCAGATGTTGTCATAGATATCGTACATTTAAAAGAGATCATAGACAATTTAATGGACTAGTCTTTATCAACTGTAATACTTAATTATTGAATACATAGAAAAAAGTAGAAACATAATGTCTACATTGAAAAGACATTGGTAATAGATATTGAGTTACATAAACATTAGTACATATGTTTATTTTAAAGTTGATGTTGACCTAGCTTTGTTGCCTCAATTTTCTGTTTTCGTTTTGCATTTTGATGTAGATAAGATGAGTGATTGAAATGATTTTATCAGAGAGTCCTTTGTTTTGATTTCAGCATCGTGCTAAAGAAACTATCTTTGGACATGAGAACTGGGTTTCCTCGTCTTCGAATTGTACTTAGTTCGGCCCATATCAAACCATTTGATGAAAGTGTAATCATTTTGGTTACCATCCCGTTTATTGTCTTCAACTTGTCTCGTGTTTAGTTAGGTTATGAACATGTTTCAAATCATTTCTGCTCAAGCTAGCATTTGGGAAAATATATTTGGCAATAAAAAATCGAAACCTAGTTGTCAATTAAATTTGCAATTTATAATGCCTAGAAGATAATATCAACAATGACATCATAGCATAGTTTGTTTCTAAGTTTTAAACGGTTAATGAAAATCCATTATTTGGTAATTTTAAATAAGAAAGCAAGGAAGTTAGTAACCCGAAATAATAGACAAATATTGTTTTCACACATCAGCTCTTCTATTTCATTCTGGAATGTTGACGTTCGTTGTTCCACCGTTGAAAATGTACGTTGTTACTTTTGTGTTATCAGGACACAACAGACCATATATTGTGAACCACAAAATTGATATTATTTTTCGTTATATGTTGAGTGGTAGGTATTGTTTTAATAATAAATTCCTAAGATCACCAAGAATTCAAAGTAATCAAACTTTTTGTTTTTTGTTTTTATGTGATGTAGATAAGTGGAGTGATTCTCTAGTTTTGTTTTAGTGGCTTTCTTGAAATGATACATGCAAAGGCTTCCGCCAATGACCCACCGTTTGGAATCTGCACCGTGCTTAGATCATTTGATGATGAGAAACGAAAAGCTGGATCTTACCAGCAACTTTTGCAATGTCGTACATTAACATTTGTATCATCATCATTCTTAATTTGTTCAACCTGACAATGTGTTGTTTGGATGGCAACGTGTAATACACATCGTGAACCGTCTGATATTTTTCTTGTAAGATGCTAATCATTTCTGAAAATTTTTGTTGGTAGAAGGGTATATTGAGTATGAACAATTTTGGATAGGTTAGCGTGCTAAGTTTAAAATTCGCCGTTTGAAGTACCGCATCTCCCGAAATAGTATTGTTAGACGTCCACATTTTTTAAAAGAACAAAAGATTTGAATTGAAATGTTATTTGTCAATCTTTTGTTGTATACATGTAATATATAACTTTTTTTAGTGCCAAAGGTTTTATACTCATGTTGTTGTACCAGAAATGATATCCCCTTTTCGTTGTCCTGAATAAAGCATTTTAAATGAGTTGTCACTTCAATGCTTATTGTTTACAAGCCTACTTCAAGAAAATTTGATGAAAAAAGTAAATAAGAATACAACAACCACAATCAAAATGTTACAAACCAAATGAGTTAAACCAACTATTTGAAGCATGATTGTCTAGATCATCTAGATGCTGAGATGTTTGGTTTTGAGATTCGTATTGATCATATATTTGTGTTGACTGTGTATGATTTCCATCATATTGTTGAGATGTGTTATGTCATATTGAACGTATGGCTGCGATGGGTAATGTGTTTACCGATGTGGGTGTGATGTATTGGAAAGTGTTGTCCATATTTGTTGGTTGTGGGTGGGTTGAAATGATGGTTGTTCATAGCTGTGGAATTTGTTTGTTCATGTTGTGTTTGTATGTTTATAGGTGAGTCAAAGATTAAATGGTTTTTTGCAATTATCACGTCTGTGTCCTGCTTGTTTGCATCTCGTACAATGTATTATTCTAGGCTCCTCACCTTGTGATTTTATTTGCTTTGTATTTTTTGGACGACCCGGTTGTGGGTTGTCCATCCTAGGAGGTATAGCTTTCCGAATATGTTGTGAAAATTCCCATTCTTGAACATTCCCAATAAAATGGATTGGTTCAGCGTAAGTTCCTTGATATTTTGGTTTTTTAAACCAATCTGATACAAACTGTAGACAATCAGTCAAACCCAAGTACTTTGTAACAGCTATAACGTGACCACATGGTAACCCTGAAAGTTGCCATTTCACATGCAATTGCCTGTATGAAATCGACTTGACGATATATTATCGCCCGTCATAAACTTTGGGTATTTGATGATCACTAACCCACAAACATCCATTTTGCGCTTTTCATACGATTTTATGTCACAGAAGATCTCACTTTGTTTGCCGCCCAATCAGTAATTTCATACGTCATATTTTCTACATTTAAACATAAAATAAATGAATATAGTACTATTAATTAGCCAAAAAATGATGCTCGGAATTATGTTTTAAAAAGTATTACCTGCGCAGTTTGCGACGTTTATATATACCACTCTTGCACCATTGCACGATATGTCTCTGCTAACTTTAACACCGGTAGCTTCCTATACACTACAGTACACGCATTAACAGACTCCACACTATTCGATGTCAAATAGTTGTAACGCACTAGTGGGCAATGCGCTCTTGACCATCTCTGGGGACCAAGTTGACAAAGTTTATCGTACGCATCGGGCTGAATATCCTGTAGATGGCTCATGCTGCTTGAAAATTCTTCTGTTGTGTAAGCCTTGCATATTTTCCAAAATAGAGCCTTTTTTATCTCCTTTCAAAGTTAGGTTCATCAATAAATGACGACAACATACAGCATGATATGCTAAAGGGAATTCATTTTGTACAGCTAAAGCTATAGCAGCATGCCTGTCAGATATGAATAGCAAACTAGGGTTATCACCTATACATTCTTTAAGTACAGCCATCCACCATGACCAACATGGACCTGTTTCCCCTTTGCATATACCAAAAGCAATTGGCACAATTTGTATGTTCTTCTATCCATTGCCGACACAGATTTGTTGTCCCTGTATGACCCTTTAAATGTGCCGCATCTATTATAAGCAATGGTCGTAGATAATTCACGAACGTACGAATCTGAAATTAAAAAAAACGTTATAAATATTTTATGGTAAAACCCTACTATTATATAATAAATAAAAATAAAAAAGATGATCGTGACTTACCGACGCACCAAGGGCAATGAATAACATCTCGAAAACTCCTTTTTCGTCTGTTTTTATACGTGTTACCGTCCCTTCGTTTTTTCTTTCTAGATTATAACAATAATACGAACATCTCAAAGGATCATCGGTGAAACCCCTTTATCTTTACATACAAACATCCATTACCCGCTCCATGCTGGTGGTAAGATATATTTATTTTATAATCTGATATTATATCTTGTTGTATATCTTTACCTTTTAAAACCCACTTAGTATCTTGTAACTTTGGAGTGAGGATGTGAGCAATTACCTTTTTGTTTGCAATTTTCGAGGTTGGGATATGTTTTGGTTTTTGAACTTGTGTGAACAATTAAAAAATGTTATGCTAAACTTTCAGTTTTTCCCCCACCGGTAGCACGAAATCTTCCACGCACATTCTTTAAAATATAAGCATTCAATGCATAACCTTTCTGGGCTTGACCTATCATCAAAACGGTAACCCTTGTCTAAAGCTTTCAATCTAATGGCCAAGTCTAAAGCTTCTTTATTTTCAAAAATTTGACCAACCTTAACGTCTGTTTCTTTTTTATAATGTTTTGAAATCATAGGTTTGGACTTGTAAATTGGTGTTTCTGGAATGTCTGGTTTAAAAGACGACATGTATTTCTGCCATTTCTGGTAATTGGGTAGTGGGTTGTCATCCACAACATCATCGAATTCATTTTTTTCATCTTCATATTCGTGGTAGTCTCCGAACGCAAAAGAGCATTCTTGTTTTTCGAAAAGGGACTCATTTTGATGATTTGATTCGTTATTATGAAACTCACTAGTTCCAAAATTCAAATCCAGACCATTGTTGTTGAAAGACGTATTTGTAATATTATTAGATGGTTCCGATGGTATTCCCAAAGTTGTTTGGTTCAAAGCAATAATATAAAACGGTGTTTTCTTGATGGTTCTCCAAAACCTGTAGTATCGTATAATGTTTTATGTTGAGAAACATACAAATGTGCTACTTCATCTTTAGAATTACATGCACATTCAACAAAAAACTGTACCTTGTCGTCGGTTATATCAAAATTATCGTCTATTGACGAAAGCTTAGCAGATAAATATAATGGATAATTTGCTTCCAAATTGAACTTCTTCATCACCATTTCGTGTAACATTGAGTACGTCAAATCTTCATGCAAAATGGAACCTCGATTCATTCCATTATAATGAACCAAACATTTAAACTTTCTAATATTTGATCCCATATTTTTAATAGATTTCAAATTGATGTTTTTTTATCACATGCTAGGAAGGGGTATTTATACTTAAATGAGGCATGGACTCTTAGTTGGGACGTTTGAGCCTTTAATGGGCCAAACTAATAGGATTTAGCCCGACACCTAGGCCCAGTTAGCTTAAATGAATTCCCGTAAACTATGTTTTCCTATACAAGGCTTGGGAATATATAATTACCAACACTTTACATAAAGACACGGCTAGCAATCTCCCCCTAAGGGGTGGTCATAACACTTATGGCTTCACATCCTGTGACGTCTTGAATCTTGGAGCCTTGTGTTTTTGGGAATTCCTTTGAAGTTCCTTTTGCATGCTTGTGAACATGGATCTTGATCATTAACTTTATATTCTTTGACAAAATACTGATATCGTGGTCTTTGGCCTTAATTTGTCTTGACTACTGAGATCTCTGAATCTTTATCCTTGAATCTCTATGCCTTCTTGTGATCTTGTGTCTCCACCCTCATGCTCAAGGTCTTAAAAGCTTGCTAACAATCTCCCTCAACATTTTCTTTGACATGATTACTTGTACCACATAATGGAAGGACTAGTACTTGATCCGCTTGTAAGATATATCTTTGTTATTATCCAGCAATCTTGTTGAAAAAATGTTCTTTTTAAGAAAGTGCTTGTACATCAGAGATTACAGATGTCATTGACACATGTACTTGAGCTTTCATCATGTATTTATCATTGTCGATTGAGCATGAGGTCTTGAATCTAGACTCAAGATGGACTAGAAGCTGCTACCATCGAGGAAACCTATAAGAATAGGTTAGTGATAAATATACATGGACAAAAGTGTCTTTGTCACTTCGTCGAATGCAGTTGCAATAACCATAGTTCCCCGTTAATCACTATAAATGCTGCCTGTGATCAGGTAGAATTTAAAAGAATCTCCTTGATAGGGTTTCGTAACTGCACTCGATGTTCTCGTTACCGGAGTGTCTCAAAGCAGACAACACGGTAAGGGTGAATCAAATAGTGTTAGCCTCAATTTATTGAGTCGAACAAGGAAGCTCGGTCACTCAATGATGGAGCTTCGGTCTTTAATTAGTTAACGTTGTAATAAAATATTATCGGGAATCGGGCTCGATAGTTAATCTAATATTGTATATTTTAAGAATCTCTTCTCTCTCTCTCTTTTTCGATCACCAATCTTTCTCTCTTTCTAGTTTTCGATTTGTGTTTGATTATATGAAGTGAAGTGTGAATCGGGAACCTACAATTGGTATCAATCGCCTCGGGTGGATTTCGTGGTTTTTTTTTGTTGTAAGCCTATTGGATTCGAAGGTTTGGTTGTTTCATCATTCGGCATAATTGTTTCTTTTGTTATGATTCGGCTCATTCAAAGAGAAAGGCAAGGACGAGTTGTTGGTTAGATTTGGGGTCCAAAACAAGTTGTTTTTTTGTCGCATCAGTTGAGGCAAAAACGTCAAGGGGTTTTACGCTCTTGGTTTTTGTGAAGAACAACCGAACGAGTGGAAACACGTTAGAACCGAACGAGTGAAAACGTGTAGAACCGAACGAGTGACAAAAACGCAAGGACCGAACGAGCGAAAAATCTCAAGGACCGAACGAGGGAAAATTTTCAAGGACCGAACGAGAAAATTTTTTCGAGGACCGAACGAGTTTTTTCCATAGAGCCGAACGAGTTTAAACTTCTTGAACCGAACGAGTGGAACCGAACGAGCAAAAATTCTTTTGGATCGAACGAGCAAAATTTTTTTTGGACCGAACGACCAAAATTTTTTTTGACCGAACGAAAAAAAAAATCCTAAAAATAAAAACTTGTGTGACGAAAAGGCTTTCAGTAAAACAGCCATAACTTTTGATCCGTAAGTCCGTTTTAGGCCCGTGACTTCTCAAATCGAAGAGAAAAACGAGACGGATCACGCTGTATTCACCCTTTAGCTGGTTAAGGATTTTTCGAAGCCCAAAATCATCGTTTTCTATGATTTATTGCCATTTTTTAGTTTTTTTGGAATTTTAGGCCGCTAATTCCGAATCAAATCATTCACGGTTTTCTATTGATTTTGTAAAATTCCGTTAATTCATTTATCGGTTTTAATCATAGACGTGTAAAATCCCGTGAACGTGAATTGCTTACATAACCACAACTTCGATCACATCATATCCACTTAAGATCCAACAAAATCAATTACACTTCATAATTCATAACTATTCATTCATCATGTCTACTCCAGTTAACACATCCTCTACAGATAGCCAAATGCATAATAATATAATGGCAGCTGGTTCAAAAGAGCGTCCACCGATGCTTGGACCAGGAAGATATTCTCAGTGGCATTCGCGTTTTCTATGATACCTTGACACGAAATCGAATGGTGAATATCTGAGGAAGTGCATCTTTGACGGCCCATATATGCCTACGAACGTACTCATTGCAGCAGTTGAAGTAGCAGAGAACATTCTACCAGTAGCTGTACATGAAGAAGTAGAGACAATACACAACATGACAGCAGAGAACAAACTTTACTTTCAAGCTGAAAAGGAAGCTATTTTCTTGATTCTAACTGGTATTGGGGATGAAATTTACTCAACTATTGATGCATGCAACACAGCAAAGGAAATATGGACAGCCATTGAAAGGCTACAACAAGGGGAATCGTTGAACTTCTAGAGATGGAGAATCCATGGAGTCTTATTACTCCCGTTTTTATAAACTGATGAATGAGTTGACAAAGAACAACTTGCAAGTTTCACCAATGCAAGTGAATGTTCAATTTCTTCAAC
>BQNB010028410.1:0-56677 GCA_026074375.1 Tanacetum coccineum | reverse complement strand
TGACCCTTGTCTTTTTAATCTTTTGTAATACAACTTTAGGCTTGGCAGTTTTAGCCCCTCAAGTTGTATTTTCTTTAAGTGGATGACTTTAGATTTCGACTTGACTTGGCCCTTTCCTTCCTGTGCTTGGCTTTGTTGATTTTAGCTTTCTTTTTCTTCCTTTTCTTGAATATCCGTATCCTGCACAATACAAAAGCAAAACACACAAATACAAAGTATTTTTGGTATGTTTTTAGTCATTTAAGTTTGTTTAGAATGGAAAATGGTATGTGTAATTAAGCACATACCACTAATCTTATCCGCTTTTGCTTATCAATCTTGATTATATACTCATATCGGTATAGGTTGAAAGACCCGTTATGATTTATGTGGTTTTAAAGATTTGTCTATGATCTTTAACGTCTGTGCTGAGAAATCCACTTTCGAAAATTGATAAACAAAATAAGCTTTGATATAATAGTAGCTGGATTATTTGAGTGACACATTTAGTCTAGTTAACTAAATATAAGTCTTAAGTTAAAACAGTTGATTTGTGAAAACGTTTTCTGACGAGAAATCGCCTTTATAAATTAATGCCCCATTCTCATGGTCAAATTATTTCCAACACTTATAAATTATTTTCAACTATCCGAGTAGTCATCTTTATTATCATTGATAAACTTAAAGTTACTTTCGAAATAGTTAAAGTCTATTCTTTTTCTGATTATTTGAACACTACTCTAATCCCTGTGGAACGACCTGGTCTTACCTAAAAAAAGATTATACTACATACGTGGGTTATACTTTTACCCGTGTGTTTCCATATAATTAATCGGTATTTTCAGTCTTATAAATTTAAAGCTTTTGAAACACATCAGTGATACAATAATTCCAAACTCTCCAATCAAACTCATTAAAACCAAAGTTCTAGAGTACAATCTTCCTAAGACTTGACATATTTACTGAGGTTGCGTGACGTGGCTGTTTACTATCATTTTTCTATATCAACCTTCCCTGTTAAGATTGTGATAAGGTCGTCAGCTTTCATTTTGGAATATTTATTACAACTACCTATCAGGTGAAGTTCATAACCTCTCCTTTACTTATTTACATGTTTTATAAACCCGCGAGGGGGATACATGCTTATTTGCAAACTCTTTTACATACTCGTTTATCTTATAACAATGTGAATGCTTTTCAAAGACTTAATAACCTCACATACTTTATAAACCCGTGATACCTGCTATAAACCATGAATACAAGTGTTTTCTAAATGTATACTATCCAGATAACACAACACAAATAACAAATACAGTATATAATGAAAACAAGAGATAAGAGATAGAACTATCAAACCAACAACAACCGAGATTTATAGGTAGTTCGGCTACAAAGCTCTCTTCGCCTACTCACTCCCCAGTATCCGACTCGAGATTTTACTATTGTCAACAAGCTCCCATTAGGCGATAAAACCATATACAACGTCGCTTATCCCTAATTAACCGACAACTAAACATAAATTTTGATTCCTAATCTTAGCTAGAACAATCTACACTTCACTAAAAGTATTTTAAGACCTAAATACAACGTACACAGATCAACACTTCCCAGGGGGATTTTATACACTATCCAAGATCTACACACTTCACAAGAATGAAAATGTAGAGTTAAATCTTATAAGAAGATAGAAAAAAAAAAAGAAAAAAAAAAAAAAAAAAAAAGAACACTATCTACAACACTCATTCTTGGCCGAATACAGTGTTTCTTCTCTTGCAATTGATAAAAGGAGGAAAAGAGATTGGAACACTTAAAACAAGATTAAGCAAGTTAGTGATCAAAGATTCTAGAGAGAAGTATGAGGTTTTAGAGAGAGAAAGAATACTAAAAACTGTGTAGAAAGTGGTTGAAATTCTGCCAGGGAATAGTGCAGTATTTATAGGTGTAGAATACTAGTAATCTTATGATCTAACCAAGAACAATAGTGTGATGTGGGTTATGATGTTATAAGAATTTGATGTAAATGGATGAATAGTATAAAAGAAATGGGGAAATGGAACAACCAACCCCCTCCCACGGTCTAGAGAGGGATTATATAGAACCTAAAGCCGGCCGATGGTTATGATGGGGCTTCCCATGGTCTATGTCAGAGACTAGATTACTAATCTAATCATTACATAAACACGAGCAAACTGTTACAGCTTGGAAGTGACTGACACTTTGTGTTTCAATAATCTCCCCTAAAGGGAGTCACTCTATCCAATTAACAAACTTTAAAACCTAGCATACTATGCTTCCATCTTTATCTTTAGCTCGTACACTGATTTCTCTGAAAATATGTTGTAGTGATCATTGACTTCTGGATTGAGCTTTTCCTTGAACGTTTATTTGACATGTGATTCATTTTGAGCCCCCCCCAAATCCCCTTGAGGGATCATCAACCAAGCACAATCTCTTCGCCATCTTGAAACTTTGTCCATTCTTGTGGACTTGCGACTTCTGGACCGACATGCTCATACCATTCTTGATTTGATGACTTGGAAAGCTTTAATGTTGCATCTTTCTTGAAATTCATAACTTAATACATCGACACTTTGAGAAAGATGATTGGTATCATAGTAAGCGGAAGACTTGAAACATTACTTGAGCTTTCATGATGTCTTAGTTTGTCGTCGGTATTGAGCATGGGCCTTATGGATCTTGTGAGCCAGCTGGAATCAGGGACCTCCATCACCATCTTTAAATAGCCTGCATAAAACAGTTAGCAATAAAGCGGGGGGACGAATATGGCTTTGTCATTCGCCCAGGTTTGGTTGGAGTAACCTTCAGATCCGTGAGGATCGACCTGTGATCAGATAGATTCAATTTAAGAAGAATCTTCTTGACAGGATTTCCAGCTATAGTATTGAATCTTTCTAACACATAAGTATTAGATTCATCGTACTCAGCATGTTCTCATTATCGGAACGTCTCAAAGCAGACAGCACGATAAGAGTGAACCTGTGAGTTACTATCTCACCGATTGATATAGAAAAATCAATTTGAAAATCAATCGGTGTATCACTTGCAAAATTGGTTTTTGTGACACGCCGAGAGTGTTAATCATTTCAAAAATTCATTAACAACCGTTGATCCATTTCTGAACAGTTTGATTCATTATAGAATCGCACATCGTTCTTCCTAGTTTGCCACAATTTGATCATAAAGAATCGCACAAGAATACCTACGATGAGCTTGTTTAATGTAGGCTCAAGCAGGATTTCCATCTTCATTTGTGAATGAATTCACTCTGATGTTCGTGTAAAATCACACTGAATATTGGCGTAGGACTCTAAATGATTATTACTTGATATTCACATTGTGTGAGATTAACAATCTATTATGACAAGTGTCCTAATGAGATTGAATGGGATTATCTCTTTTGGCTTAGACTCAATTGTGCACTTTTGATTTTAGTGATCGTAGGCTGGAGCTGATTGCCACCTTTTCATATCAACTAATTCGGAGTAAAGAAAGACAATAGAAAAATGAGTTATCCTCCGAGAGTTTTGAAAACAAAGTCTTTCTGACTTTGAGTGGCTGGAGGGGTTTGTACATATCGCTCACTTGGTCCATGACTGTCTTCATGTCATACAACATCTGATGTTTCTGACAGCATATGTATTGACCCTGTATTGCCTAAGTGTATGTAGGCTCTTATTCTCAACCCTTTATCCTACATTCGTTTTTCATTCTTCAACCCCTTTCATGCTACCAAGACTTCATACCTAACACCTGTTGGGTTTGTTCCAGTGTTAGCTCCATCTCAGTCGGCATTTATTCCATATTCTCACTTTTCCCTTTTTAATCATACCTAGGAATTTACACTAACTAGTGGAACATCCCTGGGTAATCCCTCCGTTCTGGCTGGATCATGGATCTGAATACCAAGCCAAACCGCCTTATAACTTCATAAATTTAAGAACATGGTCGGTCTTTTGGTATGTTCATCACGATCCATCAAAAACATTTGGAAAAATTCAATCAGAAGAGTTTGATATAACTAATCAAAAATTTACACTTTGAGAGTTTTTTCATCACCACTAAAAGCTCCCCCTTAATATTGCCATGTAATCCGTAGTACATGCTAGTATAATGAGTGCATTGATCCATTTTTATTTATCACTACTGTCAATATACATTAATCCAGGTAATCACAATTTCTCCCCTTATCCAAAATTGTTAATCTTGAATATTTATGGATATCAATTGATTAACCGTTCGGGGACAAAATGAGAAATGCTAGCAGATTGGAACATGTTATTGCTCCCCCTCAACTTGTGAGGGATTATAAGATGGTACCGAGTACAATTATTTGAAAGTTTTTGAATTTACTAAGAAATTCTTGAAAAATTTATACTCGAGCACATCTTATTTTTCACCAAAATCTACAGCTATAAGGGTGAACATATTCACAAGATAAATGTATTTACAGGATTGACCATTTTAAGATGAAGAACAACATATGATAAATCATATGGCCTTTTGTAGTAACCGTAGGTCACCCCCGTAATGGGTCTACCACCCACAAACTCTCCAAACTCCCTCTTATCTTCTTGACTTTGCCTTTTGTCAATCCGCCTGGATCATAGATCTTCATTTGCTTTGTCACGTTGGCTCCACAGGGGGGGGGGGGGGGGGGGGGTAAAGTCTGTGGCAAATACTCATTCTAATTCCCTTGAGGCGATCATTTAGAGCAGTCCGAACATCATCGAGAGTACCATCGCTGAACTTGTGTAGTTCGTCAATGCGCATCAATCTGTTCTTCTTGTCTTTGTTCTCGTAGATGAATCCTCTTGGATCGGAGTATGGTGTATAAGCGTCTTGTCTTCTCAGATTTGATCTGTACGTGTCAGGCTTTGTGAGGTTGAGTTTCTTTTGATAGCTTTCAACCCCTAATTGAAGATCTTCTACACGCCTTTGGATGACAACTCTTCTTGTAACATTCTTAAGGAGACATTAAATGCAATACGTTCTTCAACGTTGAGATTTGTCACTTTTCCTTGCACGAGAAGAAGCAACATATCTTCAATGTCTTGGATCCTTAGTCTGTGGAAGTCGCCTTCTTTGAACTTGTAAAGAACGTCATCATCCCTTCGTACAGTAATCCAATCAAGATGCTTGTAGTTTTGCCATTCGACTATTTCCACCTTAGTGACAGCAATAATCCGTCTTTTTGAGTAGACGTCACGAGCTGATTCCCTTGTGGTCGCAAATGCATAGAACTGTCTTCGCTTTTTGCCCCAATGAGAGATTCCCCAGAGGGCGAATTTGTCGTATTTGACAATCATTTGACTCCACATTGAGTTGGGCACTAAGTCTTCTATCCATTTGATATGCCCGTAATCTGCAGCCGTAGTCTTCGTAACTGAAGTAGAGTACTTGCGGCTTGACTCACCACCACGTAGGTACTCAAGGTCGTTATTGATGAAGTGATGAAATGGTATAACATGACGACCTTGAGAATTTGGAACTAACGGTAGTGGCTGTCGCAGATCATGAGGATATTGGCGTCCTTCAGGGTTGATCCAGTCCAATTTTTCGGTTGTGGCTTTGTAGACTTCTTCACAAAAATATTCAAGTTCAGTCAAACTCTTGCATGTGCCTTTCATCAGCTCAAATGTTGGACCTGCTAGCAATTCAGGTGTTAGTGTTTGAACATTTAGCCGGTTCATCACAAAAGCGGAGAAGTCAAATGTAGTGTCGGTTAGTTCATCGAATGACTCTCGAGGGTCTTGTCTTTGTGCCAGATTGCTTAGCCAAGGTTGGACAGATTCATGAACGGCAGGAACAGACTTATTCCATGCATGATCAGGAGAAGGTAGTCGTGTAGGTTGTTGAAACCAGTCAGGGAAGATGGTTGGAACCCTTCATCTCTTGTTCATCATGGACACCTGTTTCAAAACTCCTGGTGTTACAGGTCTTCAAAGACATCTGTAGTTTGCATAGTTTCCTCTACCAGAGCAGATTGGCTAGCAGATTGCTTGTGAGTCTTAGAACCTGTAGTAGTAGTCTTTCCTGCAGTCGTGGTTGTCGTTTCACTTGGAGCACTGGTAGAAGCGGGTTCTTTTCCTGACCTTCTTCTTTTGGACCCCCGGTCTGTTCCAGCGGAGGGTTCTTGATCATCATCTGCCCCGTCTCGAGGTCTTTTTATTGTGACCGTATCGCCATATGTATCTAACAGAATTTTGTCGGCTTCATATGCATCAACTAATGCCTGTTAGAGCAGCCTTTGGAATGTCGACCTATGATAAGAGTTGTTAGTTCCATCTTGTCATTAAGATCTTATTCAGCTCTAGTTCTGAAAGATTAGCAGCTACAGCATGAGACGTAGTTTGGCTTCCTTTGATATCGTACCAAGAACCTAGACTCGAGTTTATCGATTACTAAATTCTCGATTTTGGAGTAATTTTGGAGACTTTCCATTTTTACTGTTCCTTGATTACTTTCTTTATCCTTAATCGATTGAATCAAGGAATTGTTAAGTTTGCCGTATTAGACCTTCTCGAATTTTGTCATACTTCAATATACTGCAACATCCACTGCTTCCTGCATTTTTATTTCTAGATATTGATCAACCGATGCCAAAGATGAGGAGAGAGCTTCATCATATTGATTTGTTTGTCTAAGTTCCGAGAAGTTGTCTTCTAACGCTTTCAGTCTGTAATTAAAGCCAACAAACGAAGCAAAGTTTAGGAAGATTTCTGTACAAGGATCTGTATAGTAGCCGGTGTCAGAATTGGTGAGTTGTCGTATTGAATGATGAGAAGGATTCGGTGTTTTGGAGGGCGATTGGTTGGTGCAGTGAAGGATGGCTCCACCAATGGCTTTACAGAGAACATTTAGAGGGTTGCTTCAGCATGTTGTTCAAAAAAATCATCAACACCGGTATCATGATTGGATTCAGCATATTGGGAGACGAAGCCTGATGATACAGACGAGCACTGTTGTTTACATCAGGATTACCGGAGTAGGGTCACATGAGTGTCTTCAATTTCCTGGTGCTTGAACCAGGGCTATATAGCATTCATCATTACATCATCTCTTTCCATCAAGATTGGTATTGGTATCATTCGACTGTCCTCATTTCCTTTTCCTCTCAATATGATAGCATCATTTTCATCCGACTTGCTCCTTTAAACATTCGTTCCTTTCAAATTCATTGTACTGTCTTCTTCATCTTATGATGAGATTAATGAGGAGGGGTGTTGAATTGTAGATCGAAAGATCATCTTCATCATTCCTCTGCATGTATTATGTCATCATCATGATTGTGAGCTTTGGATGATTAAGAACATCACCATCATCTTCTGATTCATATGTTTCTTTCATCATCATCTCTTGAGCTTTTCTCATCATCATCGAGTTCAGCATCATCTTCATGCATCCTGTGTAGTCCTCATTAGACGTCATTTTTATCTTCATCTTTTATCACTGAGCTTCTCATCATCTTGATCCTCGTCATTTGATTTCCCAAAATATCATCCTCTGATCCATAATCAGGTTCAATCGGAACCCCTCGTGTAACACCAGTTCCTTCATCTGCACCAGAACCACTGGCATGAGAGCTGTGAGTTTCTTTACGACTTCTTTTTGTGATTATCTTGAGTTGCTCAGCCTCTGTCAAAACCGCCTCAGAGATAGTCTCCAACTCTGTAGTCTTCTGCTTTCCTTTTCCAGACTTCTTTTCTTTCTTTTCTTTGGGGGCAGTGGGAGGCTTCTGTTTAGTGGTTGTATCTGTATCAGCTTTCTTCTTACTTCTTTTGTCTTGGAGGAATTGTTCCTGAAGCAATAGCATAATACTCTTTGTATGATTCAGAGTTGCGGCAGTCCTCGTTTGGTTATGCATACTTGCAAGATAGTCCCCATACAACTGAGTGTCCTTCATAGTCCTTGAGATGACATTGATTGATGTGAAACATTGGTCATCCTGGCATAATGCCCAATTTATCTTGTTTCTTCGAGAATTTGAAGGTCCTTTTCCATGACAAAAGTTGACGACTAACTTGGTGAAACGAGGATAGTCATCGCATTGCCCATCTTCGGTATTTTTGTTCTCTATCTAGTAAATGGAAGTCCGCTACAGAAGATAAGCTAATCAACATTCTTCTATTGTTACATACCCCACAAGATTGTGAGCTGATAAGACGAAGACTGTTATAGGAGGTTTACCACTGACAAATGTTGATGATAGCGCAAATGATCTCCAGGGTTGATGCAGTTTTATTGACATTTACATCAGGATCTTCCTTTATTTCTCGAGTGACCAAGACTTGCTAGAAATGCAAGTATCTCCTTCTCAAGAGGTGGTTCTTCAAACTTCTATTACCGATTTTAGAGGGCAATTTGAAGAATGGTCTCTGAATTGATCCAAGTCCTAGAATGTGCTTTTTGTTTTTTGTCGAATCTGACAGATCATTTTAAGAACATAAGCATAAGACCCAAATTACTTGCATATAGAAACTCTGGAGCATCAGCGGTGAACTGGAATGCCTTGTAGAAAGGAGTAAGTTTAACACAAGATCGAAGACTATTTAGATTGCTTCCTTGATGTGACATCCGAGCTTAAGATAAGTTTACATTTAACCAATCATAAGTCGTCACAGAAGCCACTAACGCAAAATGCAATCTGAATCCGCTAATAAGAATCCATGATCTGTTTAAGAAAGAGTGAGTGCATGATTATAAGAAGACACAAATCATTTATTACATGAGAACCGTTTATGACTTATAGCCACTTTTGAAGATCAATCATCTAGTAGACTAATACTATACGACAAAGGGCACCTATTCCTACCAATTAAGTTGAATGTAGTTAACCTTGGGTTTGTCAGCTTTTACTGTCTATTTTAACTACAGAGATCGTTGAATTTAATCTTAGTTAGAAAAAATCTGATCTTAAGTGTGTTATGTAAAAAAATTAGTTACATGTTGATAACTTCACTCGTTCGGACCTCAAAGAAACACCTTGATCGGTTTCCACTATCTATCACTCGTTCGGTCCATATAATTAGTCACTCGTTCTTCCTCAATAAGACATTCACTCGTTCGTCCTTTTTAGAACGTTATTCACTCGTTTCGGTCCATACTGATTCACTCGTTCGGTAACTCATAAGGAAACACACTCGTTCGGTCCTCATCTGATTTGCTCGTTTCGGATCCTACAAGACTTTCAATCATTTGGTCCAACTGTATTCACTCGTTCGGAATCCTCATTAGGACGACACTCGTTCACTCCTCACGTATGATTTGCTCGTTCGATCCTACTAGACTTTCACCCCTACGTCAAACAATTAGCTCTTCCGTTCGGTCTCACTTTCATTACGCTCGTTCGGTCCTTACTAGGAACACACTCATTCGATTCACAAACAAGTTGCTAGTACGGTCCTATGGTTTTATACTCTTTCGATTCATACGTAATTTGATAGTTCGGTTTCATTAGGTTGTACTAGATCGATCCTAACATTAATGCTTATAATCAAGTTTTTACCACTACTCTTAACATATCCCGGAAACCATGTTATAACAATCTCACAAAAATATATAACATTTATTCATATTTCTATTTATTCGAGCACAAAACAGTCAAGAGGAAGATTAAATCATACCAAATAATAAAACTTGACTAACCTATACATGTATTACACCTAATACTACAAAAGCCCTCAATCAATTTAAGGATTTAACACAGTTTGATTATAAACCATAATTTATAATTACGGCAACTTCAATCAAGGTGGTGAAACCTTCAATTCTTTGGGATTCGAGTTGATTAGTGAAGAAGATCAAGATTTCAGTTATACCTTTTAGAGATGGAAAGGTTGATTACTTTTGTTTTGAGTGTGATTCTGAAGTGAAAGTGATCCGTGTGTGTGTTTGAGTGTGTGTAGATTGTGTGAACAGTGATGGGGACGGGTGGGGGGTGTTATTGTTATAAACCAATTTTAACTTTGACACATTTGGCCCCTCATCTTGCAAATTAGGTTTTAATAGTATATTCAAGTTAAACAAATACGCACACATGGTCCTTATGTTTTATACTCTCATACCTATAGATATAATTTAGTAAACTACACCCAAAAGGCATAAAACAAGTAACACATAAGCACAATCGAGTAAACTTAATTAACTTTCTATCATAGATATTACCGTTATCTTTTTGAAAATAATTTTTCCCTTTTACAGCTCATTTGACATGACAAAAGAAATTTGACATTCCCTCCCCTTCAAACAATGACCCGTTTTCTATTTAAAGAGCTGTAGACATTGTTTGAGAAGTCAAATGTATCTTTGAAAATTATTTTCAGATGATGGAATGATTTTGTATGTGACAAAACAACAAACACCAAGATAAATAAGATTTCTCTTATTTATTCACATAGATGCACTGAAACGTACACTCTATGGAAATAGGAAGGCACGGTTGTTGATGTCAAAAGTAATCACAAGCCTTTGCAGGTCCAATAAGTAGACCATCGCCGAGAATAAATTCCCGTTGTAGGAAAACAACGTCTTTATAGACGACAAGTTTTTCCATCAAGGATAAAAGCGGGTTACTATCTGAAATAATAGCAAACCATTTGGCAGTTTGAAAACATTTTAAACTTTCTGCACGAAACTTCAATTTACAGTGCTTGCATCATTGTTAATGACATTACTAAGACCGTAATGTAATCGAATTCAAAGAATCCATTGTAAAACTTCTTTTTGAATTTTTCTCATTTTTTAATTTTGTATTTTGTTTTTTTTTTTTTTTGAAAAGTTTATATAAAATAAAATCTTTTTGGTTTTTCTGATTTTATATTTTTCTCTTTGTTTTTATAAAATTTTATAAAAATAAAAATGAAAATAAAAATTCTTTTTTGTGTTTTTTATGATTTTAAGTATTTACTTATTATACAGGATAATTGAATAGTACCACCACTATTCATCAACTTCATCTGCCAATTGTTTCAGAGTTCCGCGTAAAACTCCGCATCCCACTTGTTGATAAGAAAATTCAATTCTTTCTCGGACCACGTGCTTTAGTAAAGATGTCCGCCAATTGATATTCTGTATGACAAGGTAAGTTCGAATCACACCATTCTCAACATGCTCCTTGATGAAGTGAAAGCCTATGTCTAATGCTTGACTGGAATGTTGGAACGTTTGCAAGCAATAAGGCAATAGCGCTTTTGTTATCACAGTACATTAGAATTTTATTGAATCCAAAGCCATAGTCGGTAAGTTGTGATCTCATCCAAAGGACTTGAGCACAACAACAGGACAAAGCAATATATTCAGCACGACTTCCGTACTGGATATCCGTAGCGCTTTTTCTGCCTTTTAAGACGATCCAGACTAACAAGTTTAATCACCCAAAAGTTTATACTGCCAGATGTTCTACGGCGTGTATCTTGACAACCAAGCAAATCCGCATCTGGGCAAATGCTGTTAGTGCAAAGAAGATCCTTCGGATACAAAGACCCCGATGTACGGTTCCATTTAGATTACCGAAAATCCTTTTTACTGCATTTAGGAGCTTTTCGGTAGGCCGAGCCTTGATACCCGGTCACACATGCATAAAGCAAATTGTAGGTCAGGTCTACTGGCTGTAAGATAAGAGAGAGGTGCCAATTAATCATACCACGATAGTGTGATGGATCTACAGCTTTCCCTTCTTTATCCCATCCAGTTTGGACTATCTCACCATGGGAGTATCCACTGGTCACAAGATTATAGCCATATTTCTTATAGTGATTCAAGAGCATAATTTAGATTGGTTTATGAAGATGCCTCAGGACATTGAGAAATCTGTAGTCTTAAGAAAAATGAGATTTTGACCCCATCATCGACATCTTGTAATTTTAAACAATTATTTTAGCGAATAGATCACACAGTTCAGGAGTAGGATGGCAGAAAAATAATTGGGGGGGGGGGGGGGGGGGGGGGTGTATATATTTTTGGGGGGGGGGGGGTATTGTTATTTTTAAAAAAAAAGGATAATATCAACGACATAGATTTGTACCAGTAGAAGTTCTTGCCTCTCTACGGATGAACAGAGTAAGATCTACTGAGCCTTTTGAGAAGTCCATTGGGATATCAGGATTGAAGACAACTATCAATACCACCACGTGAGCTTGTTTCACCCATAATGAGCTTTCCTTAAGCTTGTAGACGTAGTTAGTATTGTCTGGATCCACAAAATCCGTCCGGTTGCTAACATAAACTTCTTCTCGCAGATTACAATTCAAAACGCAGTCTTCACATCCATTTGATAAATGACCATGTTCATGTGAGCAGCAAACGCCAGAAAAATTCGTATAGCCTCTAATCTTACAACTGGAGCAAATGACTCTTCGAAATCGATACCCTCCTCTTGACGATAACCACGAGCGACCAACCTAGCCTTGTTTTTCAAAATACCCCCTAACTCATCAAGCTTAACCTTATAGATCCACTTAAGAGAAATGACAAATGCTTTGTCAGGAGGAGAAACAAGTTCCCAAACCTTCAGACATTCAAATTCATGAAGTTCCTCTTGCATAACTTCAATCCAACATGCTTGAGTTAACGCGTCTTTGTAGTTCTTAGGTTCGACTGATGTTAGAAAGGCATCATAGTAACAAAATAAGGCTTGTTCATGAAGTTGTAGTCGTGTGGAAACAGGTCTGTTGAGAGCATCGATTATATTCTCAAGTGGGTGATCCTTAGTCTATTTGCTATTATGTTCAGAAACTTGGTGATCGGGAGGCACAATTATAGGGATAACATCTGATGATGAAGATTGATCAGAAGTAACTTCTGGAATTGGAATACCGAAGTACGGATCATTACCCATATGTGCAACTTCAATATCATGATTATCTTCTTCAGCATCATGAGAAATAATAGGAGTTTGAGTTTGATATGTGTTTAATTACACATACCATTTTCCACTATAAACGAACTTAAATGACTAAAAACATACCGAAAATACATTGTATTTGTATGTTTGCATTTGTATTGTGCAGGAAACGGATATTCAAGAAAAGGAGCAAAAAGAAAGTAAATCAACATTAGGTTGGGGACTAAGTGACTCATCAAACATTGGTTGAAACAACAAATCCCAGTCAGATCTCGAAGGTGGTACAAATGGTGTTGAAGAAGGAGGGTTTGCACGAGATCCTGAAACTGATTGATACATAGTCTTTTCATGAAAGCGGTCCTGAACTGCTGTGTCTAGAAGCCATCGCGTCAGGCCATCAAAATCAGACGTGAATTGGTTTTCACTTATTCGTCTGGTAACAGTCTATTGTTAAATCCGGAAAAGCTTGTCTTGTGTGGCATATGCCACCACCCAATGAAAATACCAATATCAGCCTTTGGGATGTAACGTTGCCCAAATTCTCAAATGTCATTCGTTGGGTAGCAAAGTGCACCAAACACATGTCGATACGATAGATCGAGGTTTGTTGTGTGAAAGTCATATGGTGTTTTAACCGAGACGACGGACGTATCATGAACGATTTGTGGTAAACATAGGCTGCTGGCAAACCGCTTCTCCCATAGAAATAAAGGAGCTTTGCATAAATTAACATAGTGCGTGCTGCATCAAATAGCGTAAACGAATTCGTCTTTTAAACAACACCAGTTTTGCCTGTGGAGAGCGTGCAACTGATGTTTTCATGAGAGATTCCTACCTCTAAATATTCACAAGCAATGTCTGATTAACAAAACTCATTTCCATTATCTGTCTATGCGTCTGACGGTTTCCTTAAAAGTCGTCACTTGGATCATCTTACAAAAAGTTGATACAAAAAAGCTTGAGCCTTCATCTTTTGATCGCAAGCAGTTCACCCATATAACTCGAGAGTAGTCGTCGACAGCTAACGAATGGATTTACTTCTTTCCATTGACACACGCGACCCGCATTACCCACAAAGATCCATAAATGCAAAGGTTAGTTTTCCTGATTGGATGTCTTCATGTAATTTGGGTTTGTGGGTATCTTGAAACTTTTGCCTAATGCACCATGCAGAACATAAGTGATCCTTTTCAAACTTGAGCTTAGGGAGACCTCGTACAAGTCCATGTCTTGCCAGATGATTGATAGAACCAAAGTTCAAATGAGACAGACGACGATGCCATAACCAAGACTTGGTTTTAGACGCCTTTGACAATAGACAAATAGGAGAAGATGCCATCATATTCCCAAGAGAGAGAGTATAAAGGTAACCCCTCACCCTCGAGATCCCGTCAATAAATCAACACTTCTAGATTGCGAATGAAGCATGTGTGTTGACAGAAAAGCCACTTCAAAGATTTGGAATCAACAGAATTGGTCCCACAAAAATAGATTATTGCCCAAGTCCTATCAACATAATAAACCCTTAGAAATAGTAACATTCCCAATCTGAATAGTCTCCAAAACCCGTTATCTTTGCAACTTGATCATTTCCTTCCAGAATTTAACTGAAACCAATAATTTAACTGACAAATTGGTGGAGCTGAGAGCGATCTCCCGGATCATGTGCCTTTCGACAACCGAATCCAAAAACCAGAGGACGATTGGAACAACCTGCATTCATTCAAAAGAAGTAGATGGAATATTGGTTTTTGTGGATCCCCAGGATTTACTGGGTTCCTTTTTGTTAGCAGGCATTGGTTGTAACACCTTAGTTTTGCTAACAGACTCAGCATTTTTATTCTTCCTAGGTTTCCTTGAGTATACCAATTTAACAACAGGTTTGGGTGATTCAGAGTCTAGAACTATTGGTTTCCTAGGAAGACACTTCATCAGTAGTGGTAATGACCAAGTTAAAGGGCACGCATTATCCTACTATAGTGAATGTCCCGACAGTAGGTCTCCAAATATATCTTATCTGAGTGAACACCTTTCCCTGTTGGTTTTTCCAACAATCTTTCTTAGTTATTCTTATTAGATTTAGCACGAGATTCACAACAATTGCAAAGAATTAGAAACACACAACTTATCAGAAGACATGGAATCATCACGGTGAATACAAACATAATCAGAATTATCTTGTTTCTTGAGATTCTGCACAACCGCAGATCCATTAACATGAACAGTACCAATCTTTTTATTCAAACTAGATTTAACGTTCCCTAGTGTAAGCCCTTTCACTTTAATTCTTCTGAATTACTACTTTGAGTTTGCAAAATCCTATCAATCTTTGTATTAGCCTGAAGGCTGTGATCCGGCTAGCACAAGGTAAAGTCTTCTCCTGTAGAATGCACACACGCTTGATAGAAACTAAAGTTTGAAGTCGAGCTGGATTGTGTTTCAGTGGATGAGAGGAGATTCTAGCAAAACTAACTTTCTTGTCCTTTTTCCTTGGTAAACCTCAATTAATTGAGGAACACAATTGTTGAATGCTAGGGCCATGATCTACTTATGTGTGAAAGCAAATCCCTGAATGACTTTGTATATACCTTAAAGGCAGACTCTAAAAGTTGGATCTTGGAAGGATAAATTTCCTTTTACATGTCGAACTATAACCCTAAGGACCAAATCTTCTTCCTGGCGGGGTTAATCTAATATACGAGGGAGTGAGCAAGTCCTTTTATTCAACAATTTTGGGTGTGAAATGGTTCCATGTTATCCTTAGACAATGTTTGGATCAACAAAGTGGGTCACAGTACCTTGTTATCGAAACCTTTTCCTTAAGTTTCCTAACTCATTTTTTAGGGCTGCTGATGACCAAACCTGTTCCTGAAGTTTTTCCATTTAAAATCAGAAATCTCCCCAGACTTATATTGACTTGCTTGATTAACGCATCACATTTTCTTTTGATTGAACATAAAACTTTTTGGTTTAATCGCTCATAAAGTTGTATATAAAGTCTGTTTTAAAATGCTCCTTCTCAGAACAAGTTTTGCACTATACTATGTTCCAATTCAAGTGTTAAGAGTCTCAATTTTCATCCATGCTCGCATTTTACTGAACTATCCTCCACATTTCCTTTTAAGGATTAATTGCTCTTTCAACTGACAATGACTGTTTCTTTTCTAGAGACGTGAGCTTTCAATTCACATTAATTTGAACCACTGAGTAAAACTCGGAGCATTTGATTTAAAACAATGTTTTCCTTGTTGAAAATTTCTTGATTAAGTTTGAGATCCACTTCAAAGTGATGCAAATGTTTTTTCAAGAGTTGTAAACCACTGCAAAGTTTATCGTAAGTTTCTTTATCAACAAAAGCCTTTTTCTTGAAAGCTCAGTCTCGAGTTCGAGACAATTTTGACATTCATTACAGTTTCCCACACTTTGCCTTCATGAGACAAATTCACAACAAGTCTTTACAATATCCTTATCAATGGCTTGTGCCAAGAGTCGTTCATTTCACGTCAAACCTTATTCATTTTTAAACTTTGAAAAGTTCTGGACTCAAGCGATGTTTGTTTCGACAAAGCGCTGTTCCATTTGATAAAAAGACTTTTTGACATCGGGTAATTCTTCAACCAAGTAATAGGTTGAAGTTTTATGAAGATCTCTTTAAATTTTTTTATAAACGGAAATGCATTCATCTCGAAAACAAGCCTTTGTTGTGTTCAAAACCCCCACGTGGCCCTCAGTGATAGCTGTGGCAGTGGTTCTTTCTTGACATAACAGATCAAAGCCAGTAAGATAGCGTTAAGCACTTTCAAAGCTAGTATTCACCATACTTACTGTAGGAAGTTCTTTTAGAACCTCAACTATGACGGTTGTGGAAGAATGAGATGGGTCTAAAGCTAGGACCGAAGTCGCTTTCCAATAGGCATGTTCACAATATAAATCAGTTTGTCGAACAAATCGTTTGTAGTAATCGTTATTAAGAATATCAGTAATTAATAGGGTTTAGTGATTATTTTATGTTTCCACAAACAATGGAATCTAGGTCTTTTCAAAAGCATTTTTGAACGACTCTTTTCATTTAGCTCTAATGTTTCATCAGAATCAGGGACGTCATACAGCTTTGGCTTTGACTCCCGAGCTTTCTTCATACAGAAGGGTTTTTCAAAACCGATAGCTTGTTTCGAGGAATGATCATAACAAGTTTTGGAGATTGATCAGCAACGAACAGTTGCGCAGATTGACCTCTTTTTGAAAATGATGTTGTCAAGTTTGCTTAATTTTCTTTTCTAGACTTAATTTCCTTTCAACATTTCTGTTTTCTTCGAATTTCAACTTATTTTTAAGTTCAGAACCTTTTCACATTTAAACAATCCTTTCTTGCACTTGTTCGAAAAGATTTTGCTTAAGATGTACAATCTCGTCAAACTGCTCATTGTTTGATCCTGAAAACTGTTTTCAACATTTAGTATTTCTCTCAAATCTTTACCTCTTCTTTATATCTGTCAAGCTGGTATCACTAGCTTTATTAACAGTGTTGCAACGCGTCCACTTGGGTAGTTTATTTGGTCAAACATCGACAATATCAGGACATCTTGTTGAGCAAAGAGTTAGAATTCTGGACATTACCTTTGTGTTTACACCAGATACTGAGAAATAAGGAATGTAATGCTATCAACTGGTTAAATCATTTTTTGTACTGACGTCACATCATTAGATAGTTCAGAAGACGGTCATGATCTGCTCACTTTGATTGAATAAATCATAGTTCATGATTATCTGATTGTGTACCTCAGTGAGTGCATCAGAGCATTCCATGAGAGATTGGCCATGAGATGCAATCATTGGCTGAATTGAGTTTCATCACAATCAGAGTCATAAGGCATCCAGATCAGAGCGGCTTTATAGTAGCATTGTGGGTGATGACTGTCTGAGAGGTTTGAAATCATCTGAAGTCCCTGGATTCTGCCAAAATTGCTATGTTCTTCCCTCTGTTAAAGCTTGACCACCTGCTTGAGCTTGAACAACAACACGTTATATTGTTAAACCGATGTTTCCATCCCTTTTCTCTTTTGGGCTAGTGCACTGCCTTGGCAATATGACCCTCCCCTTTGCAATTGTAACAAATAACAGTCCGTTGTTTCCCCGTGTTGCAAACACTTGCACCAGGTGTGTATTTTCTTTTATGTTCTAGCAGCATAAGTAGTTTGTCCAGTCACCCTGAACAATGTTGGCACAGCTCACTTTTTTCCATCATAGATGGTAGCTTGTTGACGAGGGTTGACGAAGTCCCTTAGCTGATTGGTCGAGTAGGATACCGTGAAATGTTACAATCAACAGTTAAATGACATCATGTGATTAATTGCGTCAATTGGATCATCCCCCTTCTGGAACACTGGAACAACTAGACTGGAGTCTGGTTGGGAAAATTCAGGTTGTTTGCAGTTGAATAGGTTTGGAGCAATTCCATTTATGGGATTGATGGTTGTTGAGAATAAACGTTGTGGTGAACGGTGGATTGATACTCATTTGTTGGATAAGTAATTGAAAGAGGTGTTGATTGATTGGTTGAGAATTGTTGATGTTGATAAGGTGTAACGAAACTGTGAAGACGTAATATGGTGAAACGTGATGTTGAGATAGAGACTGTGGGTGAGTGGGTAGATGAGATTGATAAGCTGGCTGAGTTAATAATTGGTGAGATGCACTAGAGGCAAGAGGATCAGGGTTGCGTTCATTGCATCAACGAACTTCAATGCATGTCGTTCATGTTGTTTGCAGGTGAGCATGAAGTTGATCACCCACATTGGTAGTGATGCAAGGTCTCTGACCGGTTAGACATCAGTAACACATTTGCACTAAAAAGGAAAAAAAACCATTCATCAGGAGAGTTGTTTAAGAACATTGGTGTTCACTTGAAAACTGTCTCCCAATGGCATCTGTAAATGTTCATAATCATTGAGTAATAGAATGAACCTCAAGTAGTACTCATGAACGTCGCTCCTATCATGTAAGTGACTCTTATCAAATTCATCATACAGCTTGCACTCACTTCTTTGTTTGGGTTAATGACGTTCCTTGCATCAGCAGTTTAAATCTTCTCCCAAAGATTCTTTTTTGCCACACATGTTGACCACAAGAAGCATAAGATTTCAGTTGGTAGGCCTTGGAGAATGATGTTTATAGCTTTGATGTCGCAATCTGCTTGAATAGCTTCAGCTGGAGTTAGCTCAACATATTCCTTTAGCCTTGTTACTCCATCCTCAGTGATTGAAGGCCAAACAAGTGGCCTTTTATCCAACAGATTGCATAGAATCATTCGGACCATGTGGTACTATTTCATCATATAGAGTTCCATTCTGCTTTTCCATGAATCATACAAGTGTTTTCAAGCATCGGTGGTTTGTTGTCTCCTCCAGAAAGAAGTGATTTATCAACAAGAGAACGTTCATAGTGATATCAAAAGATTACAAAATGATCGATCGGATGGTAAGAAAAGAAATTATGTTTGGTTACGTTATTGTTGAGTCTTGAATTAAAACTACACGGGAATTTTACAATCTTGACAAAGACCCCGAAAACAAAGTGTTTGTTTCACGGGATTTTACAAGTCAAAGAAATAAACCGTATAATTTAAAATGAGTTTGTTAAGTTTAAACTGAATTATTTTCTCTGGTTCGTCCTCTCGTTCGATGATCCACTATTTCGGATTCCTCGAATCGTTCGGGGGGTCCACTAGTTCGTGTCCTCTCTTTCTGTTCTAACTAGGAAAAACACTCGTCGGAAAATTTCAAACTAGAGAACACCTCGTTTTTCGATCTAACTAGAAAGCAACTCGTATTTTTTTCGATCTAACTAGAAAGCACTCGTTCGATTCTAACTAGAAATCACTCGTTCGATTCTAACTAGAAAGCACTCGTTCGATTATCTTGTTCGGTCCTCCTAGTTCGATTCTAACTAGTACAAAACCCAAATTTTCAAAACTCAAAAAGACACGATTTTTAATGGTTTTTAGCAAAAAATCTTGTACAACTAGTATTACTAACCCTATAGGAACAATAAAAATGAAAACTTTAAGGTTTTAAGCCAAAAAATTTTAATCACTAATTTGCTCTTTGTAAAGGTTTTAACACAAATCAAAACAAAGATACAAACCAAACAGCTCCTCGTACTTATGGAGTCGCCTATGGATAACAATCAAAAACAAGTCCAAGAAATCACAAAAGTCTGAGTCTGCGAAAAAAAAACAGAACAACGTTGAGAAATACACAACTAAACAGAAACAACTAAACACACCCCACCCATTCACTTCTACCAAAAGCCAATACAACAACAAAAGCTCCACCAAGAACCAGAGATAGATGAGGGTTGGGATGTTAGAGAGAACGTATGGAAAATGGATGAATGTAATAAAGAAAAGTATGAATGGAAAATGGAACAACACAATGTGAAACACCCACCCACTCCAAGACAAGCAAGAGGGATATCCCTATACCTAAGCCGGCTATGGTCCTGAGTAGTTCCAACCCATGAGGCCATGGGCCGGACTAAATTACTATCTAATCCTTAAACTAATACGAGCTAAGACATGTTACAACATTGGAAGTGTACCGAACACTTTTCGTGTTTCCACATATAAAAAAATGAAAAGTAGGAGATGCCGTGGTCAAAAAAAGAGTATCCACACTAAACCCGGAGGAGAAAACAAAGGAAAATCTACCGAATAAGTATAGATAGAGGAAGAAATATTCGGATAATAAATGTGATGGAAGATAGATTGCGATCTCAATAGGATAACTTCACAAATGACGGAGACAAACTTTTTCCCTCGTAATCCCGGGGTCGAAAACTTGTCCAACGGTTAATCAAATTCATCCAATTGGAGCTCGTACAAAAATCTCATCCAGTCACTTTCTTTTGGTTCCAGATCAAATAAATCATCATTCTCTTCGAGAGGCGGTTCATCGGTGAATCCCTCGAGAATAGAAACATTGCTTATAGAGGGATCATGGTGAAGTAAAAGCTCAACATCGTCTCTAGGGGTGAAAAACCCATCCTTATTAGAATCGGAAAGAGGTGTGACTAGGAAAGTCGACTCATCAAGGTTGGAATCATAAGAATCCTTGCACTCGATGTCCTCTAACACCTCATCAAAAAGAGGATTTACGTCACTAGAGATATATTCGTCGTCAAATTCGAAAAGAGGGTTCGAGTAAATTTTAACATCTTCCGGAACGTCCTCATCGGATAGTGACTCATCATCACTAGAGGTAAAATCATTATTTGAATCGAAAAGAGGGTTAGAGAAAGTCGACACGGATTTTCCTCAAAAATAGGAGAGAAATCATCACACCGAAGGTAAAAACACTCTCACTTATCACTACCAGTATGTATCCTGGACTATCCCATGGGAATTGAATAAGATCCTCAACACTGGACTTTATGAATTCGTCTGATTCCTTTTCAGGAATAGTGCTAAGTTCCTCATTCCCCATTATGAGAGAGTCCTCGGGCTCCATAATAGAAGACACGGGTGCGAGAGCAATAGACGGAGAAATTTGAGGCATATCTTTTAAAGGAATAGAATACTCCTCGTCATCATCGCAAGTAAAATTGAAATGTCTCGAAGGCTCAGGAGTATAAGTACTAATATTAGCCGCCTGCTTTCGTTGAATTACCATTTCACAAAATGATCGCACCATGTTGAAAATTTCATTATATGACTCTTCTAGTTTATCCCATCTATCGTGCACATCACTTATCCTTTGCTGATTAAGGTCTTCTTGATGATTGATGGAATACTGCGGGGGTTAGTCAAAACCGAAATAGTTAGAATTATGCTCAAAGTGGCTTTGATTCAACGGTTGACACTGAAAACTTTCATGAAGAATCCCGCAATTTTCACAAGGAAATTGTTGTGGTTGACTCGGAAAATAATGTAGAGGTTGGTTAAATCCAAAGTCCTTAGATTGTAACAGGGACCCTGAACAGAAGAACGGGAGAGTTCCCTTTGAGCAATCGTAACCCGGATGAGAGTTCCCTCCACAAAATTCATACGAGTATGTCTCGTATTGGTATTGTGGAGGTTGGTTGAAGAAGTTTGGTGTTACATCTAAGAAAAGGAATTGGGTCAGTAGAAATACAAACACATTTCCGATCCTACATTTCTACAAAGCTCGGAACAGTTTACACCGATTAAACGGACCACGGAACAATACGAGCAAACAAAATGGTTATACGAAGACATGTCGAAGAATTAAACGGATAAGAGGATAAAGGAGATAAGAAATTAAATGTAGTAAGAAAGATAAAGAAGAATTATTATTTTTGATTTTTTTTTAAGATAAATAAAAAAAAAATATTTTGGTATTTTTAAAAATTGATAAAAAAAGAAAAATATTTTTGAGATTTTATATTTTAGTATAAGAACGAAATTACACTTTCCGAGAAAGGATCTTCAAGGCTCGAACACGAACAATCTCGTAAAAATCGCCACACCTCTCCTACCAAACAACGCATTTTGATGTTTGTTCGTTTTCACCACTAGCTTTATCAAATAAACCCTCAAATATAATTAATATATATATATATATATATATATATATATATATATATATATATATATATAATAAAGTCAAAATAAAATATAAAAAATATATATATATATATATATATATATAAATATATAATATATAATATATAATATATATATATATATAATAAATAAATAATATAGTATATATATATATTATATATATATAATATATATATAAAATATATATATATATATAGTATATATAAAATATAATTATATAATTGCATTATATTTGAGGGTTTATTTGATAAACGCGTGTTGAACAACAAAAAACATCAAAATGGCGCCGCTACCGGAGAGAGGTGTAGCGATTTTTACGGGATTGTTCGTGTTGGAGCCTTGAAGATCCTTTCTTCGGAAAATTTATTTTTGTTCTTATAAAAAAATATAAAAATCCAAAAATATTTTTCTTTTCTTTTATCAATATTAAAAATACCAAAAATATTTTTATTTTATTATCTTTATAAAAAAAATTCAAAAATATTATTCTTTATCCTCTTCTTCGTTTAATTCTTATCTTCTTTATCCTCTTATCCGTTTAATTATTCGACTTGTCTTCGTATAACCAATTTGGTTGCTCGTATTATGGAGGTCCGTTTAATGGTGGAAACTGTCCGAGTTGTAGCAGTGTAGGATCCGAAAATGAGTTTGTCTATGACCCAAATCCTTATTCTTATAATGAAACTACAAACTTCGTTCAACCAACCGTCCACAATACAATACGAGACATTACTCCGTAGAATTTTGTGGTAGGGAAACTCTCATCACCGGGTTTACGATTGTCAAACAGGGAACACACCCGTCGTATGATCAGGGTCCCTGTTACAATCAAGACTTTGGATTTAACCAACCTCTACATTATTTTCCGAGTCAACCACAACAATTTCCTTGTGAAAATTGCGGGATTCTTCATGAAAGTTTTCAGTGTCAACCGTTGAATCAAAGCCACTTTTAGCATAATTCTAACTATTTCGGTTTTGACCAACCCCCCAAGAATATCCATCCATCATCAGAAGACCTTACATCACTCCCACCGCAAAGGATAATGATGTGCACGATCGATGGAGATAAACTAGAAGAAGTCGTATAATGAAAGTTTTACAACATGGGTGCGATCATTTTGTGAATTGTAATTCAACAAAATCAGGCGCTAAATTAGTATTTATACTCCTGAGCCTTCGAGACATTTCAATTTTACTTGCGATGATGACGAGGAGTATTCTATTCCTTTAAAAGATATGCCTCAAATTTCTCCGTCTATTGCTCTCGCACCCGTGTCTTCTATTATGGAGCCCGAGGACTCTCTCATAATGGGGAATGAGGAACTTAGCACTATTCCTGAAAAGGAATCAGACGAATTCATAAAGTCCAGTGTTGAGGACCTTATTCCAATCCCAAGAGAGTCCGAGGATACATCCGGTAGTGATAGTGAGAGTGTTTTACCTTCGAGTGATGATTTCTCTCCCATTTTTGAGGAAAAATCCGTGACTTTCTCTAACCCTCTTTTCGATTCAAATGATTTTACCTCTAGTGATAACGAGTCACTATCCGATGAGGACGTTCCGGAAGATGTTAAAATTTACTCGAACCCTCTTTTCGAATTTAATGACAAATATATCTCTAGTGACGTAAATCCTCTTTTTGATGAGGTGTTAGAGGACATTGAGTGCAAGGATTCTTATGATTCCAACCTTGATGAGTCGACTTTCCTAGTCATATCTCTTTCCGATTCTAATAAGGATGGGTTTTTCACTCCTAGAGACGACGTTGAGCTTTTATTTCACCATGATCCGTCTATAAGCATTGTTTCCATTCTCGAGGGATTCATCGATGGACCGCCTCTCGAAGAGTATGATGATTTATTTGATCTGGAATCAAAAGAAAATGACTGGAAGAAGATTTTGTACGATGCTCCAATTGATGATTTGATTACCGAGGACAAAGTTTTCGACCCCGGGATTTACGAGAAAAGTTTTTCTCCGACATTTGTGAAGTTAACCTTTGAGGATCGCCATTATCTTCCCATCACATTTGTTATCCGAATATTTCTTCCTTATCTCACTTATTCGGTAGATTATCCTTTTCTTTTCTCCTCCGGGAGTGAGGATACTATTTTTGACCCCGGCATCTCCACTTTTCATTTTTCTTCTCTGTTGGAAACACGAAAAGTGTCGGTCACTTCCAAAGTTGTAACAAGTCTTAGCTCGTAGTTAGTATAAGGATTAGATTAGTAATCTAGTCCGGCCCAAGGCCCATGGGTGGCCCAACTCAGCCCATGGCCGGCCTCTATGTAGTATTTATATCCCTCTTCTAGTCTTGGAGAGGGTTGGTTGTTCCATTGTTGGTTGTTCCATTTTCCATTCATACATTTCATTAATACATTCATCCATTTCCATCCAATTTCTCTCTAACATCCCAACCCACATCTCACTCTTGTTCTTGGTTGATCTTAAGATTACTAGTATTCTTCAATTGGTATCAAGAGCCATGGAGTGGTGTGTTTAGATTTTTGTGTTTGATTTGTGTTCAAAACCTTTACAAAGAGCAAATTAGTGATTAAAATTTTTTGGCTTAAAAACCTTAAAGTTTTCATTTTTATTGTTACTATAGGGTTAGTAATACTAGTTGTACAAGAATTTTTGCTAAAAACCATTAAAAATCGTGTTTTTTTGAGTTTTGAAAAATTGGGTTTCGTACTAGAGATAATCGAACGAGCAGTTGCATAGGTTGAACCGAACAAGCTTCATCAGTGTCAACCGAACGAGTGTTCTCTAGTTAGAACCGAACGAGTGTTTTTCACTAGTTAGAACCGAACGAGAGGACCGAACTAGAGGACCGAACGAGAGGACCGAACTAGTGGACCGAACGAGAGGACCGAACCAGTGAAAAACAAATTTAGTTTAAACTTAACAAACTCAATTTTAAATTATACGGTTATTTCTTTGACTTGTAAAATCCCGTGAAACAAACACTTGTTTTCCCGGTTTTGTCAAGAATTGTAAAATCCCGTGTAGTTTCGTTTCAAGACTCAACAATCACGTATCAAACACAATTTCTTTCTACCACCGATCGATCAATTTGTAATCTTTTGATATCACAATGACGTCTCTTGCTGATAAATCACTTCTCTCTGGAGGAGACAACAAACCACCGATGCTTGAAAAACACTTGTATGATTCATGGAAAAGCAGAATGGAACTTTATATGATGAATAGACCACATGGAAGAATGATTCTTGCATCTGTTGAAAAAGGACCACTTGTTTGGCCTTCAATCACTGAGGATGGAGTAACAAGGCTTAAGGAATATGTTGAACTAACTCCAGCTGAAGCCATTCAAGCAGATTGCGATATCAAAGCTATAAACATCATTCTCCAAGGCCTACCAACTGAAATCTATGCTCTTGTAAGTCAACATCGTGTGGCAAAAGATCTTTGGGAGAAGATTAAACTGTTGATGCAAGGAACATCATTAACCAAACAAGAACGTGAGTGCAAGCTGTATGATGAATTTGATAAGTTCACTTACAAGAAAGGAGAGACGTTACATGAGTACTACTTGAGGTTCACTCTGTTACTCAATGATATGAACATTTACAAGATGCCATTGGAGCAGTTTCAAGTGAACACCAAGTTCTTAAACACTCTTCCTGATGAATGGAGCAAATTTGTTACTGATGTTAAACTGGTCAAAGACTTGCACACTACCAATGTTGATCAACTTCATGCTCATCTGCAACAACATGAACGACATGCAATTGAAGTTCGTTTGATGCATGAACGCAACCCTGATCCTCTTGCTTTAGTTGCATCTCACCAATTAACTCAGCCAGCTTATCAATCTCATCTACACACTCACCCACAGTCTCTATCTCAACATCACGTTTCACCATATCAGTCTTCACAGTTTGTTACACCTTATCAACATCAACAATTCTCAACCAATCAATCAACACCTCTTTCAATTACTTATCCAACAAATGAGTATCAATCCACCGTTCACCACAACGTTTATTCTCAACAACCATCAATCCCACAATTGGAATATGCTCCCACAACCTATCAACAGCAACAACCTGAATTTTCCCAACCAGACTCCAGTCTAGTTGTTCCAGTGTTCCAGAAGGGGGATGATCCAATTGACGCAATTAATCACATGATGTCATTCTTAACTGCTGTCGTCACATCCCGGTATCCTACTACGAACAATCAGCTAAGGACTTCGTCAAACCCTCGTCAACAAGCTACCATCTATGATGGAAAAGTGACTGTGCAACCTGTTCAGGGGAGACAAACTACTTATGCTGCTGGAACAACAAGAAAATACACACCTGGTGCAAGTGGTAGCAACACGGGGAAACAACGGACTGTTATTTGTTACAATTGCAAAGGGGAGGGTCATATTGCCAAGCAATGCACTAAGCCCAAGAGGAAAAGGGATGACACATGGTTTAACGATAAAGTGTTGTTGGTTCAAGCTCAAGCCAGTGGTCAAGCTTTAACAGAGGAAGAAATAGCATTTTTGGCAGATCCAGGACTTCCTGATATTCAAACCTCTCAGACAGTCATTACCCACAATGCTGCTTATCAAGCCGATGATCTGGATGCATATGACTCTGATTGTGATGAACTCAATTCAGCCAAGATTGCTCTCATGGCCAATCTCTCAAGGAATGGTACAGATGCAATCACAGAGGTACACAATCAAGAAAATCTGAACTATGATTTATTCAATCAAAGTGAGCAGATCATGACGTCTTCTGAATAGTCTAATGATGTGAGTCAGTCAGAAACTGACATAATCAGTGATAGCAATATCATTCCTTATTCTCAGTATCTGAGTGAAACACAACAGGAAACTGTCCAGAATTCTAACTCTTCTGCTCAACAAGATGTCCTGATTCTATGTTTGACCAAATAACTACCCAAGTGACGCATTGCAACACTGTTAATAAAGCTTTGACTACCGAGCTTGACAGATATAAAGAAGAGGTTAAAGATTTGAGAGAAAAACAAAATGTTGAAAACAGTTTTTTCAGGAAACAATGAACAGTTTGCCGAGATGTACCTCTTAAGCAAAACTTTTCGAACAAGTGCACGAAAAGGATTGTTTTTGAAAACATTTCTGAACTCACAAAATAAGTGAAAATTAGAAGAAACAGAAATATTTGGGAAAAGAGAAATTGAGTGAGAAAAGAAAATTAAGCAACTTGACACACATTTTCAAAAGAGGTCAATCTCGCACAAACTGTTCATATGATGACTAAATCCAAAATTTGTTATGATCATTCCTCGAAACAAGCTCTTGGTTTTGAAAAACCTTTCTGTATGAAGAAAGCTCGAGAGTCAAAGCCAAAGCTGTATGATGTCCATGATTCTGATGAAACATTAGAGCTAAGTGAAAAGAGTCTGCTTCTAAAAGAACAAGATCCATTGTTTGTGAAATATAAAATCAACACGAAACCCATTAATTATGATATTCTTAATAACGATTACTACAAACGATTTGTTCGACAAACTGATTTATATAGTGAACATGCCTATTGGAAAGCGACTTCGGTCCCAGCTTTAGACCCATCTCATTCTTCCACAACCGTCATAGTTGAGGTTCCAAAAGAACTTCCTACAGTAAGTATGGTGAATACTAGCTTGAAAGAGCTTAAACGCTATCTTACTGGCTTTGATCAGGTTGTCAAAGAAAGAACCACTGCCACAGCTATCACTGAGGGCACGTGGGGGTTTGAACATACAAAGGCTTGTTTTCGAGATGAAATCATTCCGTTTATAAAAAATTTAAAAGATATCTTCAATAACTTCAACCGATACTTGGTTGAAGAACTTGCCGATGTCCAAAAAGTCTTTTATCAAATGGAACAGGCTGTCGAACAACATCGCTTGGAGTCCAGAACTTTCGAAGTTAAAATGAATCAAGTTTTGAGTGAAAATGAACGACTCTTGGCACAAGCCATTGATAAGGATATTGTAAAGACTGTTGTGAATTTGTCTGTGAATGCAAGTGGTGAAACTGTGACTGAATGTCAAAAGTGTCTCGAACTCGAGACTGAGCTTGTCAAGAAAAAGGATTTTGTTGATAAAGAAACTTACGATAAACTTTGCAAGTGTTTTACAACTCTTGAAAAACATTGCATCACTTTGGAAGCTGATTCTCAACTTAATCAAGAAATTTTTCAACAAGAAAACAGTGTTTTAAATCAAAATGCTCCAAGTTTTACTCAGTTGTTCGAATTAAGTGAATTGAGAGCTCAGTCTCAAGCAAAAGACACAGTCATTGTCAAGTTAAAAGAGAAAATTAAGTCCTTAAATGGAAATTGTCTAACAAACACTGAAATTTTTGAAAACCTTCAATTGATAGGATATGAAAAGCTTTCTGATAAACTTACTTTTCTAAAACCTTTCTTTTCCTCTCAATAGAAGTATTTCATTCATACCATCTTATAATGTTTAAGTTCTAAATCAAGTGCTTTGAATGAATTTGGTACTAATATAGCATCAACAGTTATATGTTTGGCTAAGAATCAAAAATTTATTTTTTCTAAATTGATTTTTGATGGTATGTTGAGAAACTTGGATCCTAATTCTATTTTTTAAAATGTATCCAAGTTTTTACAACTGTTTTTGAACAATCAAATTGAAAATTTTGCAGCAGTTTTTAATGATAAATATGATACACCTTCTCATACTAAAAAGGTTTTTGCAAACATGAGAAGGAAAGGAAAAGATTTTTCAAGGACAGTTACACCATTGTTTCCATCTATGCTGGCATCACAAATAGTGGAGGGTGAAGGTTCAGGACAACCCACTGAACCCCAACACACACCTACGTACACTACTATACTACGTTACTCTTTACCATCCATGTTGAACCCAATCCCTACTGATTTTGCATGATCAACACCACCCTAAAAAGACCCACAAACGAGAAAACCAAAAGCAAGGTCACTGGAATGTCCTTAGTCCAGTGAGCCTCCTAACCTTATGCAGATAGGCCTGTCCATGAGGAGAGAGGAGGACAGGGTGGAAAGGCTGCACTACTAACTGCTAGCTTAGATCAGATCAGACAGTGGTAACATAAGACAGGACCCAATCCCGCAATACCCATGTTCCTTTTCCTTAGGGAATTGGTTCAGGTGGTAGTCCCAGGTGCCAAGAAGCCATAGGGGATACCATTGCTCAGACTAGGTCTGAGGGTATCTACACCTTCCTATGATTCACCTCTCCTAGGAGTTAACACACCTAGAAGTGATGATGAAAGAATTGAACTTAAGGAATTGATGGATATGTGTACAAACTGTCTGACAGGGTTCTTGACTTGGAGAATGTAAAGGATGCTCAAGCTTTGGAAATTAAAAAAGTGAAGGAAAAAAGAGTTAAGAACTGGAAATAAATGTGAACAAGTCAAGAACTCCACAACCAAAAATAAGGGTGTACAAGCCAAGAGTTGAGTCCTCTAAAGAGAGTTTGGGTGAGAAGGATGCATCCAAACAGGGAAGGAATAGTGATAATACTGAAGAACTTAGTGTTGCTGAGGATGAACATATGTTTGATTTATCTGATTTGGCTAATACAGAAGTAATGGCAGATCAAAAGAACATTGAGCTTTGTGGAAGATGAAAGGTATGCTGAAAAAGGTATTAATTAGTGCTAGCTTAGAAGTTACATATAGTATTGTTGATCCAGTTACTACTGCTGGTGAGATAGTTACTACTGTTAGTGTTAATCCTAAAGATAGTACTGCTGTTGATGTTAGTCTTGCAGATGATGTTACTTTGGCTAAGACCTTGATGGCAATCAGAAGTAGTGCTTCAAGACCACAAAAGTTAAAGGGAGTTCTATTTAAAGAACTAAGTGAACCAACAACAATAAAAACATCAAGACCTCAACCTCAAATTCAACAAAAAGATAAAGTAAAAGGCATCATGCAAGAGCCTGAGAAACCAGTGAAAGTGAAAGGCAAATATCAAATTGAATATGATGCTGATGTAGCTCAAAGACTTCAAGTAGAGTTAGATTAAGAAGCAATGCTTAAAAGAGAAAGAGAAGGAGAAGCTAGTAATGCTGCATTGATTGAAGAATGGGATTCCATTAAAGCAAGAATAGATGCTGATGCTCAATTAGCTGAAAGGCTTCAAGCAGAAGAGAGAGAACATATGTCTGTTAAAGAGCAAGCTAGACTGCTAATGGAATTTATTGCAGCCAGAAAGAAATTCTTTGCTGCAAAAAGAGCTGAAGAGCAAAGGAACAAACCACCTACCAAAGCAATACAAAGAAAGAAAATGTGTACCTGATGACATCAAATAACATTTATTTTATAGCATCATTTATCCCGTATAAATTACCTATTTTATATAATTATTGCAAGAATTGGTACTTAATTGCTTATATTTATTATTTGCAGTAATTATGGAGTACATTGTGAAGTTTATATAAAAGGCACGCATTTTAGAGCATAAATGAAGAGTTTAAGAAAGTCTACTGAACTGACAGCAAATACGCCATATTATTCTAGACTTATACGCCGTATCCAAGACTTGATGAACTAAAAGACCATTGCCTGACTTTGAAATACGCGGTATCCGCATTAACGATACGCCGTATATAATACTTTGGTCAACAATGAAGAACCAACTGGGTTTACCTCAATACGCCACATCCAGTAAAGAAGATACGGCGTATCCGTGCCGACACTTCACAGATAACCACGATCAAACAGTCAAAGATCATGCATTTAATGCGGTCAATAATCAGTGATCTTGCAATTAATGAAAATCGTGGTCATAAGGAAAGTTGAATGACACTTAATGATGATTACACGCAGAATTAATGACAATTTATGGTCATTTTAATGATAATGTGGTCAATATTCAACTACTAACCAGGGAAACCCCATCAATACGCCGTATTGACTGCATTGAATACGGCGTATTGACCAATTTCCAGACGCTATAAATACAAGACCTTAAACTCAGTTTTAGGTATGCAAGAAAATCCTAAACCACCAAGTCGACTCTCAGACGTATTGAAGAACCAAGAAGGTCAGAAATGAGCCTCAAGATTATAGGAAAACGCTTGTAATCTTCGCACAACCGAATACGCGTTCGATTGAGGTTTCTTTATTTTAATCGTTTATATATCAAACCGTGTGTATTTTTATAATGACTATGGGTTGATACCTTTAGGTATCAGCCAGTTTATAAGCATTTAATGTATGTTTGGTTTTAATCTCGATGCTTAATTTTATCATTGATTGTTTGATATGTTTACTCATTTTATACGTGTTTACTCGCTTGTATGTGACTACGGTCATTCAACTGGGTCTAAGTCTTACATATTAAATGCGCTGCAACTTCCGGTTGTGTGGGCATGGCTAAGAGTCCAGGATGGCTCTCCAAATATATTTGCATGTAAGTGGGTAAAGGTCCCAATGGACGATGTTTTAATAAGATCCCATTATAATCGCAAGGTATATTATAAATCAACAAAAAAGATGCTTTAATGGGCACTTTATTGTTACAGGATTTGATAAGATCAGTTTAATCGCACACGAATGTTTAATCTTATATATCTCGGATAACATTAACATGATTGATAACACGCCATCGGACAAATAAAGAACACAATCAAAGGTATCCACTAGGTTTTTCTTAATTGAAACGTTTTCCCTATTTCCCAACTATAATTTGGGGTCTACACCAACGAACTATGGTGACTATTCGACGCTCATCAGTGCACTTGCAATCTAACTAATCTAGAACTCTCATTTGGAGACCTTTAGTTTCTATGGATGGATATCTAAATGCCTGGACCTCCTTTTATAGCATTGATTAGCAATTTTATATACCTAAAATATATATAAAATATTATACTTCAAAGAGCAATTAAGAAAATTACATATATATAATATATAATACGTATATTTAACCGGGAAGTATGATCACCCGGGTCGTTTCCCCAACGACTTGTGAAATTGAAACCTCGAAAGTTGTTCGGACAATGATTTGAATAGGGAACAAAGTTTGATTTGTTTAACTACTAAAAAGATTAAAATAAACAAGTACTAACAATTAAGCATAAAGATAATTAATGGAAACTCAAAATTTAACTAAAAACGCGAAACGGGACACTAAAACTAAGGCCAAAAACCTAAATTCTACAAAATTAAACCTAATTTTTATTTTTCTTTTAAAATGTATTCTAATTGACTAAAAACGAAGTTTAAAAAAAACTAGAACGAAAACGGAGTTAAAACGAGAGTTAAAAATTGAAAACCGAGAACGGGAACAAAACCCGTTCTTTAAAAAGTGAATTTTTGCAAAATAGACCCTACGAAAGTAAAATAAATTTTCCTACAAACTTTATGATAAAAGAAAATTTTATAAAAAAGATTTTTATTTTTCGGATTATTTTTCTATTTTTTATGATTTTTTAAAGTTTTTAAAGAAAATAAAAGATTAAAAATACTAAACTTATCGGAAAAATTCTAAAAAAATACAGAAATTAGCTTAAGTTATTAGGATCCTAGGAAAAATAAGCTCAAAGTCGTAGCTTAACAAATAAGCCCCGAAATAAGCTAGACAGCTTATTTGGCTTAAATAGCCAAAATGAGTATAAGAGTTAAGTGGAAGGAGAAGTAGACGGATGAGCTATTGTAGCATGATGGTTAACACGTTGGGTTTATAAGAGTGAGGTCGTGGGTTCGAGTCTGGCAACACACCCCTTTTTGCACTTTTTTTATTTTTTCACTTTTTGCAAAAACTAAAAGTTAGAACTTATAAAGGACTTAATTTTAAGCACTTTTAATAAATGGAGCATAAGCTAAAACTCAAAAACAAGCTCAAAAAGAGCTTATGAAGTAACTGACACAGTAAGTGAGCCTTTGAGCTCACTTTCACTTAAGCACTAGCACAAGATTCAATTTAAGCTCAAATTGCAAACTGAAGACTGTTATGGAAAGCTTATGATGTGTATTAACTAACAATGATAAGCTACTTAACATAGAAACACTAAAAGCTAACTGAAATTGATGATGAAAGTAGCTAATTCAGACTATGTCTCAAAGAGCTAAAATTTAAACAAGCTAAAAGGCTTAATAAGCTGAGACATAAGCTACCCTTTTGAAAACTTAACTAATGATGCTTAAACTATAAGACTCAATCATAAAAACCTATACTATAAGCTAGTTAATCAAAAATCTAAATCATTAAGCTAATACTACTGTTTTTGGCTTTTTGGCTAATAAATGACTTTTTAAGCTAAATGTACCTATGCAAATAAGCTAGTGAATGAAAACTAAGACTAAATCTATCTTGTCCTATATCTAATCTATAGGCTTACTGAAATTAAGATCCTAAATCCTACAACTACTAACCTAAATGAGACTAAAAGATCAGCAGTACTAACTACTTGTTAGTACTGCTGATGCAAATGGCAAAAGCCAAACCAAATGTGCAGGGTAACCTAGTGAGGTTAAACCTGCACTTAACACTCTTGTTGAGTGTGTACAAATACAATTCAAACACACACTAAGCTAGCAAAGAAAAGCAACTTTGTCCCCTGGTGCAGGAACACAAATATTAAACCATAACTCATTAAATTTTGAAAACTAAACTTTGAAAACTCAATTCTTAATGATTATAAATGAATTAGAAACTGACTCAAGTAAAATTGAGGATTCACTTTGACTTTTTGATGTCAAACTAGCTTAAACCAAACACTCCTTTCAGACTTGATAGATTTATATTAAGCTTTGAAAATGAATTCTAACTTATAAACTTTTTATACCAGACAATATTTAGCTTAAAACAAGTTTAATGAACACAAATTAACAACTAAATTAACTAAAATTTAAGAATTAAAACTATGCTACTATATTTTTGGTTTTTATGGATTTTATGACAGAATTAAAAGGACTATAATCTAGAGTGTGGCTAGAGCTTACACGGCCGGGAACAATGAGAAAAAGGGGTATGTTGGATCTCTTCCCTACTGCAACAAGTGCAAGTTGCACCATGCAGGGCCGTGTACTGTGAGATGTGGAAACTGTAAGAGAGTCGGTCATATGACTAGGGATTGTAAGGTCACTGTTACTCTAAACACCCAAAGAGCCTCGGTTGGGAATCAGCCGGGTATTGTTTGTTATGAGTGTGGAAGGGCGGACATTTTAGGAAGGATTATCCTAAGTTGAGGAATCAGAACCGTAGAAACCAGACTGGAAACAAGAATGGGAACAAGACTAGAAACCAGACTAGAGGCAATAAAGCTACAGCAAGGGCTTATGCCATTGGAGGAGGGGAGCAAACCTGATTCCAATGTTTTCGTCACTGGTACGTTCTCCTTCTCAAATGATATATGCTGTTATGTTATTAGATTCGTGGTGACCTCGATAGCGAAAGTTTTATGTCGTTACTTTTTGCTTTGCTTAATGTTGCACATCCACTTTTAGACACTAGTTATGCCATAGAACTTGCCGATGGAAGAATTTTAGAAACAATTGTTATCCTTAGAGGTTGCTACGTTAGGCTTATTAGGTATTCCATTCGGAACCATTAGATCTAATGCACTGTAGAATTGGTAGTTTCGACGTCATCATCGGTATGGATTGGTTGGTGTTAGTACCATACGTTGATCGTTAGTGATGAGTAAGGTCGTCGGTCCTTATTGGAGATGAGGTGTTGATACTCAAGGTTGGATGATTGTGACAGCGGGAGATAAGTCCCAAAGTTAAATATCATATCGTGTTACGAAGAGACCTCTGAAGTATATACAGTAGGGATTGTCATGTATTCCTAGAGCAAGTTACCTCTAAGATGGACTAAGGAAAGTTGGAGGAGAGCTACTGGAGGACAGTGAAATTGTACAAGCAGGAATTTTTGGAAGTCTTTCCAGAAGACTTGCCTGGACTACCACCTGCTCGACAAGTTGAATTTTAAATCGACTTAGTCCCCGGTGCTGCACCTGCAGCACGAGCCCCGTATCGATTAGCACCAGCCAAAATGCAAGAGTTATCCACTCAGTTGCAAGAACTTTCTGACAAAGGATTTATAAGACCCGATTCCTCATCCTGGGGAGCTCCAGTTTTGTTTGTCAAAAAGAAATATGGATCTTTTCGGATGTGTATCGACTACTGTGAACTAAACAAACTTACTGTGAAGAAACGATATCCACTTCCGAGAATCGATATATTGTTTGATCAACTTCAAGGGTCAAGAGTCTACTCTAAGATCGACCTGAGATCTGGTTATCACCAACTCAGTGTTCGTGAGGAAGACATTCCAAAGACAACATTTAAGACTCGCTATAGTCACTACGAGTTCCAAGTAATGTCGTTTGGCTTGACTAACGCACCGGCAGTATTCATGGATTTGATGAATCGGGTGTGCAAAACGTACTTAGATAGATTTGTGATCGTATTCATTGATGAAATTTTGATCTACTCCAAGAGAAAAAAGGAGCATGAAGGGCACCTTAAGTTAATTATGAGGCTACTTAAGAAGGAGGAGTTATACGCCAAGTTTTCAAAGTGTGAGTTTTGGCTGTCAAAGGTATAATTTCTTGGTCACGTGATTGATAGTGAAGGCATTCACGTTGATCTCGCTAAGATTGAGTCAATCAAAGATTGGGCGTCACCCAAGACACCAACCGAGATTCGTCAATTTTTAGGTTTGGCCGGTTACTACCGACAATTTATCGAAGGTTTCGTAAAAATCGCTAGGCCTAGGACGAAGTTCACTCAAAAGAGTATGAAGTTTGATTGGGGAGAAAAGGCAGAGGCTGCGTTTTAGTTGTTGAAACAGAAATTGTATAGTGCACCGATCTTGGCCTTACCTGAGGGAAGTGAGAACTTCATGGTATACTACGATGCTTCGCATAAAGGGTTGGGTGCGGTTTTGATGCAAAAGGAGAAGGTCATAGCTTATGCATCCCGCCAACTCAAGGTTCACGAGAAGAACTATACTACACACGACCTAGAGCTTGGTGTAGTAGTGTTTGCCTTAAAGATGTAGAGACACTATCTGTATGGTACGAAGTGTGTCGTGTTCACTAATCACTAGAGTTTGCAACACATTCTCAATCAGAAGGAGCTGAACATGAGACAACGACGGTGGTTAGAGCTGTTGAGCGACTACGACTGTAAGATTCGATATCACCCAGGAAAGGCGAACGTGGTGGTTGATGCCCTGAGCTAAAAGGAGAGAAGTAAGCCGCTACGAGTTCGGGCCTTAGTTATGACTATTGGTTTGAATCTTCCTAAGCAGATTCTGAGTGCTCAATCGAAAGCCAGAAAAGAAGAGAACTTCATCAACGAAGATCTGCATGGTATGATTAACAAGCTAAAACCTCGTGTTGATGGAACGTTATGTTTGAACAATCGAAGTTGGATTTCGCGTTTTGGTGACCTGAGAGCTTTGATTATGCATGAGTCTCATAAGTCAAAGTATTCCATCCATCCTGGATCAGATAAGATGTACCAAGACCTGAAGAAGTTATATTGGTGGCCCAACATGAAAGCAAAAATTGCCACCTATGTCAGCAAGTGTCTAACGTGTGCCAAAGTTAAGGCTGAATATCAGAAGCCATCTAGATTGTTGGTTCAACCAGCGATACCCCAGTGGAAATGGGAGAACATAACGATGGTGTAGAGATCATCCACGAGACAACTAAGAAAATCATTCAAATCAAGAGCCGTATTCAAGCTGCCCATAATCATCAAAAGAGCTACGCAGATGTAAGACAAAAACCCCTTGAGTTTCAAGTGGGAGATAAGGTCATGCTGAAAGTATCACCATGGAAAGGGGTGATACGTATTGGCAAACAGGGAAAGCTGAACCCTCGCTATATTGGACCTTTCAAGATCATTGTCAAAGTTAGAACCGTTTCCTATCGACTTGAACTCTCAGAGCAGTTGAGCAGAGTTCACAGTATTTTTCACGTCTCTAACTTGAATAAATGCATATCCGACGAAACTCTTGCTATACTACTGGATGAAATCCAAATTGGCGACAAACTCCACTTCATTGAAGAACCTGTCAAGATCTTGGACCGTGAGGTCAAGCATCTAAAGCAGAGCCATATTCCAATTGTCAAGGTACACTAGAACTCTAGGAGAGGTCCTGAGTTTACGTGGGAACGTGAAGACCAAATGCAGAAAAAGTACCCGCACCTTTTTGCTAATCCAAAATATTCGTCGAATGTTACATCTTAAGCTTTAAGGACAAAGCTCTTTTAACAGGGAAAGGATGTGACACCCTGTAAATTTATGATCAATATTTTAGCCATTTCTGTTTGGTAATTTGAAATTTTAGTGTTTTGTTTAATTTTTACGTTTAACCAGAAGTTGTCCCGCATTTATCTAAGAAGTCATACCGAAAGCGTTCCGGGTTTCAAGAAACTCCAGAACCAGTGGTTAGAGTTCTTAGTACGTTTTCACGTCTCGAAAAATTGAAGAAATGTATTGCTGACGAACCCATTGTTATACCGTTGGACGAGATCCAAGTTGACGACAAATTGCACTTCATCGAAGAACATGTCGAGATTATGGACCGTGAGGTCAAATGTTTAAAGCAGAGTCGTATCCCGATTGTGAAGGTATGCTAGAACTCTAGAAGAGGTCCTTAGTTTACCTGGGAGCGTGAAGACCAAATGCAAAAGAAATACCCGCATCTTTTCCCAATTCCTGCGATCTGTGCGATGCTTACATCGAAGCCTTGATCGTAAGTTTGAGGACAAAGCTCTTCTAATGGGGAAAGGATGTGACACCCTAAAAATTTCTGATCAATAAATTAGCCGTTTCTGTTTAGTAGTTTGAATTTTAAAAAGTTTCGTTTAACTTTACCAAGTTTGAAAGTTTTTAGAAGGAATAATGAGATTAGAACAACCCAAATGTTGTTTAACAAATACCCGAATGATACAAATGATCAAACCTTCAACAAAATCTTCAAGAGTTTTTGATCTAAAATGAAAGTTATGAATTTTTATATGTGTGTATTTTCGTGGACTAGGGGAAACAAGAGAGCAAAGAAAACTCAATGTGAAGTGTGTGTGTATTATGAATGAGAAAATGAGAACAAATGGTTTATAATAACAAGTTTACTTCACACACTAGGTGTGTGTTAGTATGTGTGCCGTGGGAATGGGACAAAGAAAGGGAGGGGACCAATTTAATCCTCTAATTAGAATTAAGCTAGGACAAAACATGTGATAAGAACTTTCATTTTTGATCAAAAACTCTTGAAGATTTGTTGAAGGTTTGATCATTTGTATCATTCGGGTATTTGTTAAACAATATTTGGGTTGTTTTAATCTCATTCTTCCTTCTAAAAACTTTCAAACTTTGTAAGTCTTCAAATTCTTAAATAACTTGTACTTTCCTTATCATCTTGATGCATACATGCTAGTTGTACAACTTATATTTTGGTTCGGCCCAAACTAGAAAAGAAGGAGAAGTGTTTGTTTGGCTTATTTTATTTCGTCTTATATTTTACTAGCTTATTTACTATCTTATTTTGAAAGGACAAATGATAAACTTATTCGGCTTAATAAATAAGCCCGGATATAGCTTAATGGGCTGTTTCTCACCACAAGTTATAAAATAATTATTCAAAACGAATAAAAGTGGGGCTATGAACTCACCTTGATTGGTTAATTGAAGAAGTATAGTCTAGAATAAAATCACACGATAACGAATGACAATTCGTGAAAACAACCTATATTAATATCGGAGTAGTAAAAAAATTACGGATAATGCATAAATATATACTAGTGTACTTTTGTTAATATGTTTACAAAAATTTAACGCTTGTGATCGTATAATAGTTAAAATGTTTTCTTAAGTAAAACGATAAATAATAGTATGTATATTAATATTATATACATATAAATGACTAGATATATATATATATATATATATATATTGTTCGGCATCTTACTAAATTCCCATATCTAGTTTTATCACGTGCGTTTTCTAGTATTTTCTAAGTATAAATAATTTATAAAAATTTCGGCGTGACCCGTTCGTATTTACACGTTTTCCAAAGTCGTAGACTTTATTTAAAAACCATTTTCAAATCACTTTCAATCTATATTTCACCATTACCGCTATGCATCATCAAATCCCTTTTAATATCTAGTCAAAAGACCATTCGTGCCCTTATTGGGCTTTTAGGCCCAATAAGCCTAATTTCATAATCCGTAATGTCTAACATTTAAGATAAGTTAAACGTAACGCATCTAAGTCGTACTTTACCAAATAAGCTATTTATGAACTTATTCAATAAGCTACGCCATGGGTTTTATGCCATGGTGTATTGTATTCGTATTACGCCTTGGCCCGTTAAGTCAAAAACACGGGTTTTAACTTATCCATTTAGTCCGATAAGCAAAACATTAAATAATAAACACGCGACTTATTAATGAAATAGAAATAAGCTCTCAATAAGCCAAGTAATAATAAGCCGAACCTTGAGCTTATTTATTTAAGCTCGTTGGTTCTGGGCTTGTGGTTATGGGACGCGGCTTAAGAGCCCAATAAACTATATTCGGGCTTATTTGTTAAGCTGAATAAGCTCATCACTTGTCCTTTCAAAATAAGCTAGAAAATAAGCCACATAAAAATAAGCCGAAACAAAATAAGTTAAACAAACACTTTTCCTTTCTTTTCTTATTTGGGCCGAACCAAACATAAGCCCATTAAGCTCAAATAAAATCAAATAAGCTTTCTCATAAGCTTATTTATATAAGCCGAACATAATAAGCCATAAGTTAATATTTTTATCATACAAAAATAACCACGATCACAAAACTATACTTTCCTTATATTTTCTTTAATTATTTTCGAGTAGTACATATAACCTTTTAAGGTTTACGTAGTTTCAAAATCTATATTTTTACGAAACAAGTTGTACAACTAGTATGTATGCATTAAGATGATCATAAAAGTACAAGTTTTAAAAAGATTAAGAGACTTACAAAAAGAGGCGGTTTAGAAGGATGATTGATGACTAAAAATAACCCAAACGTTGTTTATAACTAACCCGAATACAATAAATATCAACCACGAACACAATATCTTCAAAATTTTTTGATCAAGATTGGAAAATTATGAGTTTATGTGTGTGTTTGAGGTGGTACGAACAAGAGAGAGAGCAAAAAGGAAGAGACAAAACTCAAAGTTTGTGTGTGTGAATAATGAAGGAATGAATGAGATATACATGTGATATATAAGAACAAAATTTCACACACCAAGAGTGTGTGTGATGATGCATGCGTCGACTAGAGGACAAGAGGCCAAAAGGGGACCAATTTGATCTACCAATGGGGCTTATGGTGGACAAAAACTAGTTACGTGATGGCATATATATGTCTTATTGATTCAAAATTTAAAATGGCATCCCATGCATGCATGTTTGTGTGTATTCGGTTAGGATAGTGCTAAGGAGGGGACCATTGTCGTCTCTACCATGTAAGAGTTAGTGGGTTTGAGGTGAATTAATTTCCATGGTTCCTAACTTGCACATATTGATCAAATAAAACACGTAGCACGCAAATAACGAAAACGAGTAACGGTATCACGGAAAATTATGAAATTTTAAATATTGCCTTAAAATGCTAAAACGTAGATATTGCCAAAATACTACAATGTTTGGTAAACCAGTTCACTCCCGGTAACGATTCTTAGATAATAACGAAACAACTTCCCGGTTAAACGCAAAAGTTAAACGAAACTTTAAAAATTTAAATTATCAAACGGAAACGGCTAATTTATTGAACGAAATTTTACAGGGTGTGACATCCTTTCCCTGTTAGAAGAGCTTTGTCCTCAAAGCTTAAGACATAGTATTAGACGTAGGTTCAGGATTTGCAAAAAGATGCAGGTACTTTTTCTGCATTTGGTCTTCATGCTCCCATGTGAACTCAGTACCTCTCCTAGAGTTCCAACGTACCTTAACAATTGGAATACGACTCTACTTTAGACGTTTGACCTCACGGTCCATGATCTCGACAGGTTCTTCGATGAAGTGCAGTTTGTCGTCAACTTGGATCTCGTCCAACGGTATAGCAAGAGGTTCTTCAGACAAGCATTTCTTTAAATTCGAGACGTGAAACGTACTATGAACTCTACTCAACTGCTCTGGGAGTTCAAGTCGGTAGGCAACAGTTCCTACTTTAGCAATGATCTTAAAAGGTCTAATATAACGTGGGTTCAGCTTTCCCCATTTACCAAAGCGTATCACTCCCTTCCAAGGCAACACCTTCAACATGACCTTATCTCCTACTTGAAACTCAAGGGGTTTCCATCTTACGTCAGCATAGCTCTTTTGACGATCGCGGGCGGCTTGGATACGACTCTTAATTTGAACGATCTTCTTAGTTATCTCGTGGATGATCTCTGGGCCAGTGAGCTGACTATCTCCAACTTCAGCCCAGCAGATAGGTGATTGACACTTGCGCCCATACAATGCCTCATGTAACTAACAATTTCACAAAAAATATGCTAAGTTTTTTTAAACTTGAGCATAAATTAGGCATATTATTTATAAAAATATGAACAAGTAAGTGTTATAATTCTCCTCCCTCACTTGAGATATACAACGACCTCGTTGTATAAATATAACATGAAAAACATGAAATTAAAGAATTAGAATAAAAAACTCCCTTGAGATTTGCACGGTATGATCATCCATGTTGCGTTTATGAGCAAGATAGTGTGTGCGAAAGCGGGTCTAAATCCTAGCACGGACAACACACACGTATAATTCCAGAAAATAAGCACACCAAATTCATTCAATCGTCCAGAAGGTTCTTGTATAAATGCTCAGAAAACAAGTGCAATTCCATCTCTGGATAATCGTCGGTTAGAAAACAAAAGCTAAAACCAAAAACTAAATCTGTATAGGAAGTCGATACGCCGTATCCATGATTCAGGATACGCCTTACTGAAACCTGTATTAAAAATCCTAAGTACGGGTTAGATGTTGAATACGTCGTATTCATTTAACAAATACGTCGTTTCGACAAGTCTGACAATAAAGTTTTTAAATTGCAAAAAAGTAAAAAGGATAACGTCCAGATAGTCAATACGCCGTATCCATTGAGTTTGGATATGCCGTATCGACAGTCTAGGAAGACAGACTCGATAACGAAGTTGAAAATACATTCCGGGTTGTCTCCTGTCAAGCACTTTTGTTTACAGAAAAGTCTTTAAGTTAGACTTGTTTCCAACTTAGTCCCATCCTAATAAATCTGGTCAACAAGTATCCGAAACAGTTTTGAGCTGTGAAAAACATTAACGTTTCGCCGAAGTTCAAAAGGCCATATCTTACTCGTTTTACGTCCGATTTTTACGTTCTTTAAATCACGCGAAGGTAATAACATGTACTAACATATTTTTAAAGTTTTAGCTTCTCATAACATTTTTAAAGACCTGTTAAGCCACGTTATAAATCTGGACATAATATGTAGTGTTTATTAAAACATACCCAAAATCATCCATGATGTGTCGTTGTGCCTAGGTAATATTTATTATCAAGTTTTACTATTTATATTTTGTCGACTTTACCTAAAACAACACTAATGTGCAGTATACATGATCAGATGTAGGTTTGTTGGTAAGTAGGGTGTTGATCACTAAGATCGAGTGTTAAAACTTAAGTCTACCAGTGTTTTTGTTATCTAAGTTAGTCCTAATTTATTCTATGTTATACCAAAGTTAAACCTAAACAACGCAAAAGAGGGGGGTTTTCAGCATGAGAGATTGGCACGAGTTTTGGTTTACCTAGACTGAGATTGGGCGATTAACACACACAAGCTGATATTTAGAAAATAGAGAAGTGGTCAAGCCTATTGTAAGGAAAGCGTATTAACCATATTTAATCTAATAAAACGTATTTTTTAGTTTATAAGTGCAATGATTGTCTTATCTCACTTTTGATATATCATTCCTAGATTTAGGCGATACTTCTTCCGAAAACCTTGACATGGCAATTCTGTTACAATTAACCACATCCGCATAAAGCAATCGCGGTTGATTATAATCTATCTTAGGAGACAATAATGGTGATTATTGAAAACCTAGCTCATCGAGACTTTACCCACTTATGTTCAATTGCTATATATATGCTGGTAGTTTACTACCTGTAGAGATCCAAGCAAGGAACTAGAATGCATTTGTAAATCCTAAGTCACCACTTAGTTCTACCATCCTTTATGTCTGGGGGAACAGTAGAGATGTAATTTGTAGTCCTATAATTCTAGAGTCACATATAAACTGCATGAAGTTCTATCCTAGACTCTAGCCTACTTGGTCCATATAACTAGATCTAGTTGAATGATAGATTAAACTCATGATCAAACATAAACAAGTATAAATTGATAAACATAATCAACACATAACGAATAAGATGCAATCGAAATAAACATAAACCAAACATTAAATCTTCATAAACATGGCTAATACCTAAAGGTATTAGCCAATAACCATTGTAACGAATACAAATGTCATAGACGAACTATTAAGGTAAACTAACCATGTTAATGAATGATACCAAAAACCGAACGCGTATTTAGAGTACAAGAATTTACAAGGGTTTTCCTATGGATTGGATAGCGTTGCAAGACCTTATTGGCTTCTCTTTTCTTCTAAAAGTCGAACGTGGTGGTTAATGCCTTCTTCTTAGTCTTTGGTATATTTTGCACACTAAAATTCGTCATTATAGTTTGCTATTTATAAGGCCTGGAATTCGATTGATACGCCGTATTGAAGGCTCAATACGGCGTATTGGAGTTTCTTGGAGTGCGGACCATGATTATAATATTCGAGAATATTCCAATACTTGATCTTTGATACAGCGTATAGGGTTGTCTGGATACGGTATATTGGTCTTCTCTTTGTGGTTGCTGAGTGAAGTGTCAGGCACAGATACACCGTATCTTCCTTATTGGATACGGCGTATAGGTTGTCAAAACAGTGCTCTTCATAATTTCTTCGTTTAAGCTCCAAAATGTGTTCCTTTTGATCATCTTTCACTCTTTGCTCGATAATTACTGCAAATCATAAATATAAGCAATTAAGTACCAATTCATGCATAAATAATGTAAAACAAGCAATTTAGCTGGGATAAATGATGCTATAAAATAGACATTATTTGATGTCATCAATCCACAACATCAACAACACCCTATATTCTATCCTGATCCCTTCCACCAATGATACAATCAGCATAACAACTTGATTATTAGCTTAATTCTAACATAACATGAATTTCTAAACCATGTTTTCATCACAATTCAATATTAGGGTTCTATAGAACCTTAATTAAGCACAAACCCCCAATTCACATAAACCCTTAATTTGAACATAACATGATTAGGGCATGATTACTTACTTACCTTTATTGAGGAATGGATTGTAACACCCCCAAATATACGATACGCAGCGAAATATAACATTTGGGGTGCTAATTCATAATACTTGCACACGAGTCCCAGTAAACACCAAATATACGTTTATTAACAAATTTCATTTCATTAGTTTAAAATAGAATCAGACTTACAAGATAGGTCCCAAACTATACAAGTCATATTACGACTTCATTTCAAAAATGTTTCTTTAATTTACAAACATATGTTCACCGAGCCTTCATTCTTGATATCCGCGTTCCGTCCCATCCAAGCTATCATCATACTTAAACCTGAGATGCATGCTTAAAAACGGTCAACATAAAGTTGGTGAGTTCATAGGTTAGTTTAAGTATGAATGTAAATTCCAATGAATGTATTTGCCCACTGTGTCATCACAGTACCATGTAAAACATTTAGTGACTACTGTCTCCCTACAGTATCATAAAATGATTGTATGACCATTTCAACCTTTTTAATAGTCCTCAAAGTTGTATGCATAAGTGTTGACATCAAAGTTTTGTAAAGTATGCCTGACTATTTCAATTCTTAAATAGTCACAAAATGTATAAATATATGTTCAAATCCAAGATTTGTAAAGTATGCATGACCATTGTATCTAATACAATAGTCATCATTTGTGATTATGATTACACACCTAAGTTCATGAAACTGTGACGTAGACCTGTTTGTATGCCACTTTATTCAAGGCACAGTAAGAATGTACCCATCGTAGGTGTTCCCTCCAAGAACACCCGGGCAGTAATAAAAGAATATGTTCCCATCGTGGGTGTTCCCTCCAAGAACACCCGGGCATTAATGAAAATAATATGTACCCATCATAGGTGTCCCCTCCAAGGACACCCGGGCATTTCTGAAAATAATATGTGTATGTGATTGTTGGCCCCGCAGGCGCCAATCCAATCGTAATCCGACATGGTATAACGTTCGTTCCCAGTGATAGCTAGTCACCCGAACGGGGATTGTCAATCCCAAATAGATCTATCTTATAACATTCGCGCTTACCCTCCGAGTAATTAACAGTTCATGCAACTTAAGCTAATCCATAATCATAAAAGTATAGTATGTGTTTACGTTCAAAAATTAAACCAAGTATTGTATCTCCTCGCGAGATATATAAATGAGTATGTAAACCAAACAGGTAATCAACCATGTAAATGCATTTGTAAACAAGCATGTTCTCACCCCAAAAATATATGTAAAACTTTACAAGTTTTGGGTTGCGAAAATGCTTTGTTTTTACAAATTGGACGCAAAGAGTTACATTTTTTCATGATTACGTGTTTGCCTATAAGTAACGAATAACCCACTATGCCTATGAATATGATCTGTTAATTCCTGGTTTGGAAGCGCGAGTGATTATGATAGATCCTATTGGGATTGACCTCCCCGTTCGGGTGACTAGCTATCACTGGAAACGAACGTATATATGTCGGATGTTGGATGTTACAGGTTGAACATCATCACGGGCAATGTAGGCAATATTTATGTATTGTATTCATATATGTCGAGCTTAGTGTCATGAGTTAGGAAAACGTAATTACATTTTTTGATGTCTGCATCTGATGCATTATCACGGGGAAAGTCCTTGGGGTCATGCATTATACGATTATATAAAACCTATGATATTCACCAACTTTTATGTTGACTTCCTTTAAGCATGTTTTTCTCAGGGTTAGGTAATGAAGGATAGTTGGATGGGACGGAACCGGATATCAAGAATGAGGCTCGGTGTTGAACATATGTTTATAAATTAATGAAAAAACATTTTTGAAATAAAGTCGTGATATGTCTTGTTAGTTTGTGACCTATCTTGTGACTCTGATTCTCTTTTAAAACATTTAAAATGAGATGAAATGCTTGATGTTGAAGATAAACGTATTCTTGAGTATCTTACTAGGACTCGTGTGCATGTATTAGAAAGTAAGCACCCCCAAATGTTATATTTCCGCCTGCGTATCCCATTTTTGGGGTTGTTTCGTATGGTATAGGCTCGAGTTGTAGCGAATAAGTCATTTTTTCAACTTGGGACTACAACTGATTTGGAAATTTGTCAGAGTATTCACGATGTCGATGTCCGCGCGTGAGTCCATTTGCGTTGGTCCCGATCCTTAGATGGCGCTGTATGTGGTCTATTGATTTGCTTATCTATGTGGTGTAGCATAGAGAGGGGACACTATGGTATAAGTGGTAATTATATATGTGTATATATATACAGTGCATTCGTTCTATATTATACGGATTTATACATACTTTACTTTTGAAAATGATTATGGATTAGCTTAAGTGGATTGAACCGATGGGTACATATTCATAAATGTCCGGATGATCCTTGGAGGGGACATCTGCGATGGGTACATGTTCTTTAATGCCCGGATGATCCTTGGAGGGGACATCTGCGATGGGCGCATAGTGCATCGGTTTCATGAACTTAGAGTAATGGTAATCATGGTTTTATACACACATGTATATGTACGTTGCCTTGATTAAAGTGGCAATACATATTTTGGACGATTGCGGTCCGGATTTATACAAATATATAATATATATGCTTACATGATGCATATACGTGTTTATATTATAGTACGTGCAGTACTATGAGGGTCTTATATTTATATACAAAGATGAGTACACAAATGTCTATGGGATAGACAAACACTAGAACCCTGTCGACGCCCCCCCCCCCCCTGGCATGGTGGGTTTGCACCATAGCTCAATACATGCCTGCTATACATGCATTATGATTAACTATGTGAAAGTTCACAAGTTACAAATATGAGTAGTGTCAGCATCTTAACTTATATTTAACGGTGATTTCGTTTTAAGCTTGGTTTGGGACAAGTGAAAAGTCGGGGACGATGAATTTATCTTTTTGGGCATTTTAGGATTAAAATGCGTCTTGCTTAATGACCCTAACGGTTAATAACGAAAGTCAAACATGTTAGAAAAGTACAAAAAAATAAGAAAAAGGAAAAATACAAAAATATGTGTAGGAATAAGTGTAATTATTGAAAAATAGTCAAAACGGGGCTTTTCAAAGCTAATGACTCTTTAATTCCCCTTGATGAACACTTAGCTACTTTTCGAGGTAATTAGTCAAGGGCGATTGAGATTCTTGGTTTTCTAAAGTGTTTACTTATGGCATTGCGTGAGGACACGACAATATCTTAGTATGGGGGATTTTGGTATGTGCTTAATTACACATACCATTTACCTATAAAAACGTGCCTAAAATGATTAAAATATGCCAAAAATACATTGTATTTGTGTGTTTTGTGATTTATGATTGTGCATGTAACGAATATTCACTAAAGGACAAAAATCAAGTCAAAACGGACAAAACCGAGCATGGGAATGAAAAGAGCGTGAAAAGTCAAAGTCAAAGTCAACCAAGTCAAAGTAAAAAAGTCAAAGACGAAGCCGATATCGAAGAAATGTTAAATGGGCCAACCCGTACCCTTTTAACGGGTCGGGTCAGCCCATTTAAACATTATGAAGACTAAAAATAACCCAAAACCTTTTTTGTAAACAAGCCAGCCCAAAATCATATTAGACCCAAACTGCCAATAAAAAGGCCCAAACACATTTAACTGTCGTTAATCCCACAACACCCTTAACCTTTATGTTGTTAGTCCTTAAGGACTAACAATGTCAGTCCAAAAGGATTAATGGTGCAAACACACCATACAAACTCAGGGGCCAAAGTTGCCATTTCACAAACTTATACCCAGTCAAATAACCAAACCATTTTCCCGCCAAACCCAATTCCCCTACTATTCATCATCCCTGCCCCCACCTTCCCCTGCACCACGACAAACAAACATCACACCCCCATAACCCCGAAACATAAACAACAATATCCATGTTGGCAATCCTTTAAACTCTCATTCGTCCATGGAAAAGGCAAGAAATTGAAGGGCTGAGATCACTAGGCATGATGAGCAAGAATTTTTGATGGCTATGATGAGTTTTTGACTTACCTCACACAAGAAACACAACCTTTGAAGCACTCACAGAAGTAGCACAAGATGAAGACGCCAAGGCCCCTCTCATTTATCTATAAATAGGACGCTTGTAGCCATTGATAAGGTATCTAGTAGTAGTTTACAGCTTATTGTAGTAATAGTTTAGCTTATTTTCAAAGTCTTGTAACCTCTTTTAAGAATTAATGAAATTTCAAGTTTTAGTTAAAAATCTGTTTTTATAAAATTCTTGTTAAATTGTGTTTGAAAGTGTTTGATAATCTCAAATTAAGCTTTTTACACTTATTATAAGCTGCTAGTTTGAACTTTATAAGCTTTCCCATAGCTTGTAAGGTTTAAATCACTACTTCACAAAAATCCACTCAAAAAGCTTTATGGATGATAAGCCAGAAATGGAAGGGCTTATGGGTTTCACCAGCTTGTTTCTAACAAGCTGGAGCTTGTAGATCAGCTCATAGAGCTTATTGTGCCCTTGTTTAAGCAAAGGGAGTTGTAAGTTTCAAAATTTCAAGTTTTAGCTTATTAACTGCATTTGCTTATTGTCTGCTTATTGGTGCTTATTGCTTGCTTATATCTGCTTATTATAGCTTATTATAGATGTTTAGTGCTTAAAATACTTAGGTTGTAGTTTAAAAATCATTTGTGCAAGTTTTCATAAAAATCTGTCTAATTAGCTTATTAAGTAGCATAATCTGTTCTAGCTTATTTGAGTGCTTATCTGTGGTTAAAATTTGCTTATTATAGTTTGTTAGACTTATTAGATATCTGGTAGTGCAAAGTTTTGGCTTAAATTAGTTTAAAATGTTGAAATCAGTTTTTAAAAAGGGTGTTTGGATTAACTGAGTTAATGGGTCAAAGTGGGTCAAAATAAAAAAAATTGCTTTGTGCTCTTGAGTCAACTTTGATTAGATAAAAGTAGTGATAAAAATCAGTTTGTTTAAGTTTTTAAGTGTTTAATCTCAAAATCATAGTTTATAAAACTTGTTGTTTGAATCTGTGAACTCATAGCTTATTTAATCAGCTTATTTGATTAGATCTTTGAAACTTGTGATTTTGTGATGTTTTTGTGTTTGTTCAAGTATTAAAACAAGTTAGAAACAAAGTCCTTAGGATCTGCAAGTGTTGTTTGGTTTTTACCAAGTCTGTCAAAATTTTACTAAGTGTTGGAAATCTTGAAAAACTGCTTTTTCATTTGCTTATTCTGGCTTATCCTGAAATTTAAAATGCTTTTTGAAAGTTACTTGCTCTTTGAGGTCTAATTTTGATCTTTTTGGAGGTCTAAGGTCCATAAGGATCTGTTTGTTCACCTTAATTTTAGCTTAAAAGTAGTGTTTTTAGTAGATTTTTAATAATTCCAAAGTCAAAATTTTACAGTAAAAAACTCTTTTTCATTCAGCTTATTCCATGCTTATTGTGGATTTTGCTTATATGCTTTGTTATTGTTGTTTTATTAGTAGCTTATATTATATGCGTTTTAAGTTTTTATTAGTTTATTTTCTGATAGGTTCCATTTAGTGCTTAAAAAAATATATATAAAAATAAAAAAAAAAATAAGCTCCAAAAGTCCTCATTAAGGGCTGTTTTGTTACACATGTTTTGAGCCAAAAGTCATTTGCTTTCAGAGCCTTTTGGCTTTTTTTTGGGATTGCTTAACTTGTGTTTCTTTTGCTTAGCTAGGTTAGTTTTAAGTCTTGTTTATAACCCCCGTGTTTTAGGTCTTTGTACGACGATTCGTATGGGCACGATGTCGTAAATATGTATTTTCACGAGTTTCCGCTGTGCGAAGTGTCGTCAATTTAATAATTTTATTTGTCGATTATAATATTCTCGAATTTTATTTTGAAAAAGTTGGAGTAGATTTGATATTTCTTTTTTTTTTGACGTTAAGGAGTCGACGTGTGACCGCGCGTCTAGTTTATCCAGCTCGAGCTTCGTAATATTTACAACGTGTCTAGTTATTATATGTTATGAGTCAGTATATATTATCTATTTTATGAAACCATGTTTTAGTTATTTCTCGACCTTGGCCAAAGCTCGCGTTTAATTAAAAGTGGGTACCAAAATATAAAAGATTTTTGAAGTTATTTAGAATATAGATTTGCAATCGTTAGCAGGTGATTTATTGTCATTGTTTTTCTTCTCTTTGGCCTTATGATTCTGCCGAACATCAACCCATCACACAATTCATTTTATTTTATTTTCAATCTTAATAACTCATTCAAGTACCCCTTAAATTATGATTTGAACCAAGCAAAGGTCATAGGAAGTGGTTTTGCTTGGAAGGTTGTGGGTTCGAACCGGGTACAACACACACTAGGGTGTGACTTTGATTTATTGAAAGTTATGGGTTGGCTTGGTGATTAAATTGGGTTATTATTTTGGGTTGGTTCGAGTATGGTTTGGGTTGGATTGTTGGAGTGGCCGCTGGGCTAGACTCAAAGGGGACGAGACGAACTCTTTATTTTTCCGACTTTGCTCCATATAGCATAGTGAGCTTTCATTGTTATGTTTATTTCGATCATTTCTATTATTTGGTTTGTTTTCGTAAATATGTATATGTGTGGTGAAATCGATTGAAACTTGCGGCGTCTAGTATATTGTGATATAAAAAGATTAAGTGGGCTAAGTATAAATTATAGGCTATATTAGACATAGTTTTGATGAGATTTTGGGTCAAAAACGGATTTTGGCGTGGTTTGTAATAAGCTCACTGTGAGCAGAAAGTTTGGCACGCCAAACGAGGATTGAGATTTCGTAAAATCTGATTTTAGGCTTTGAATTATGGTAGAGCTTGCTTAGACGATCGTTTCCATATAAGGATCGTCTTGTAACTCCTAATAACGAAAAAGTTATGACAAAAACGAGATATGTATTCGAGGTATAAAAATCCAGTTTTGTTAAGATAGTGCTTGCTGTCCAGATTTTTAAAAGCTCGATTCGGGCACTTTCGAGTCCGTTTCGGCCTTCGGCCGAAACATGAAAGTTGTTCGGATGGCCGTTTTACTGCCCCGCGAGGTCGGTTGAGTCTAAAAGATAGTGTTAACGGGTCGTAAGGCGGGGGCAAAAATCTGACTTTTTGGAAATTGATACACTGCATCAGACTTGATGCGAGTGCTATTTCGCCCATTTCGGTCGAGTTTCGGGTCTCGGACAAAACTGGAAAGTTGTTCAAAATAACGTTTTACCTTTCCGCGAGGTTTTCTAGAATTAAAAACGCCTTATAACGGGTCAAAAACGCAAACGCAGGTATGCGTTTTGGTAATATATTTCGGCTGAAACTGGTAGGGGCAGTTTGGTCATTTTCTGTTGGGTTTCGGGTTTCGACTAAAACTAAAAAGTTGTTCGAGTAATTGTTTTCAGCATATGTTCCTCTTTAGAACCCGAGTCGAGAAACATGTGATTTAGTGGGTAGTTTAGGTCGGATTACTGTTTTAGAAAATATATATTCTTTTTAAAAGTCAAAGTAAAACGTCAATGAAGACCGTTAATAATCCGTTCACGGTTGTGAAGGTGTTTTCGATTTAATAAAACATATCGGTTACTAAAAACTATCGTATAGTATACTTATTTTGAGACCGTTGGTCGATTCTAAAAATGGAAAATAGTATGTAAAATATACTAAGTGTTAAGGTTAGGACACGCAAGTGGATTTCTCGTCACATATATGTATGCATACATATATAGATATATATATATGTTATTAGTTATCAAAGTGCTATATTACTATGGAATTTCATAACGAGGCCTCTTCGGTGGCGTATTGACGAGTTGTTGGATTTACGATTTAAGTGTCCTAATCTGTCGTCTTGTCATGACCTCCTTATTTATGATAGCTCCGAACGATAGTATGATGATAAAACTATATAGGATTTTATTTGTGATAGTTTGTTAGGACAACGTACTTGTATACTTTTCGACCTATATTAAAACTAGGTTGCATTAGGCGTTAGCATGACGCGTTTTCATTTGGATATTTTAATTATCAGTTTACTCAATCAAGGGTTCCATACGCCTCATGTTTTCAATTATTGATTTAAATAGGTTTTGGGGTGAGAATAACATGTTTGTTTTACAATTTGGAGCAAGTTGCGGCAATTTTATCACTTGATTACGTGGTTTGCCTAAGTGCATAACCCAATATGCCCATGTTTCTTGAATGTTAATTCATGGTTTGGATGCCGCGAGTGATTATGGTTGATATTTTGGGTTTGACCTCCCGTTCGGGTGACTAGCTATCACTAGGTAAATGAAGTATATATGTCGGATACCTAGATGTTACGGTTGGAACTCATCACGGGCAATGTAGGCAATTTTTATATCATTGTATTCTTTTTATGTCGTGCTTGGTGTCAGTGCTTAGGAAAACGTATTTACATTTTTGTGTTGTCTGCATCTGGTTGCATTATCACCGGGGAAAGTATAATTGCGGTCTGGATTATTCTTTTATATATACCTCTGAATTCACAGACTTATGTTGACCTCTTTAAGCATGTTTTCTCAGGTTTTGGTATGTAAGCTAGTTTGGATGGGAGAAGCGGATATCAGATTGTAGGCTCGGTAAATCATATGTTTATAAAATCTAATGATACATTTTTCGAAATTAAAAAGTCAGTGATATGATTGTTAGTTTGGGGTCCTTCTTGTCGTCTCATGATTCTCTTTTAAACTAATGAGTTGAAATTTGTTAATAAAGTTGTTTTTGCATTTTAACTAGGACTCGTGTGCATGTATTATGAAGCAGCACCCAATTGTATTATTCCGCTGCGTATCCGTTTTTGGGGTGTTTCAGATTTGTATCAGATGCCCGAGTTGTAGTGACTAAGTCGTTTTTTCAATTTACTTGGACTACAAATAGATCTTTGGATATTGGGTCACGAGTGATTCACCGATGGTCCGTTATCAGCGCGTGCGTTGGTTCGATCCATTTAATTATCTTTATGTGGTATACTTGATTGTATATTATTTGTGTAACAAGTGGGTGACACCTTGTATAGGTGGTAATTATATATGTGTGTATATATACAGTGCATCCGTTCTATGGTATACGGATTTATACATATTTTTTTTAATTATTGCCCGGGTGTTCTTGGAGGGGACACCGGTAACGGGAGTGGGTATTCTTTAAATAAAAGCCCGGGTGTTCTTGGAGGGGACACCGGTAACGGGAGTGGATGTTTTTAACTGTACCGGTTGTATCCTTGGTAGGGGACATCTATGTGGGTAATTGTGCAATCAGTTTCATGAACTTGGAGTAATGGTAATCATGGTTTTATACACAGGTATATGTACGTTGCCTTAAATAAAGTGGCAATACATATTTTGATCGATTGCGGTCCGGATTTATACATATATAAAATATGTATACTGGCATTTCTGTTTACGTATATTGTACGTTTTTTTATATAAGGGTTAGTTATATAAATACCAAGATACTTCATAGACATTGTGAGTTGCACAATGGTCACTCTCATCGTTCTCAGGACATTGTAAGTGATGCAATGTGTCTCCTGAAATTTTGTTTCTCATCATTTTCGTTTACTATCTTGTATTTCGTCAAAGGGACCGTTATTTATTTTTGTTCATGGAAATGTTTTGGATGAATCTATAGTATTACAATGGCTTGTATGGGGCCGGGACTTGTAATACGAGGATTGATATGATTATTGCTATGTTTAACAAAAACCGTCACTGTTCTGTTTAATGGAATTATGTATGAATCGAAGTGTTTTACAAGTCTTTTATATGGGCGGACTTGTCAATAGGAGGATTGATATGATAATTGCTATGTTGACTAGTTCATAAGGACCTTATCGTTATTTTTCTGGATACTGAGTAATCATCAAATGATTTTTGTGCACTATGTGATCTTCCCTGTTGTTTCTACTCACGTCTCTACGAAGACGAGTTCTAAGCACTCGTCCTATACTCATAAGAGCACATGCATCGTCATGTCATTTACCATCTTGAGGGTTATGTGAGTACGCGTATTACATCGGGAATTATTAAGTAGGATGATTTATAATTTATTTATTTGAAAGGATTGGGACGCCTCTCCATTTAAATAAATAAATTGTAAATCACTGAACCATAAGTTTATCATTTCTTACTTACATAAATTTGGACGCTTCTTTATGTAAGTAAGGAATTATAAATGAGTGGGCTTAATGGTATCCGATATGATGCGAGTATGAACTTGAACTCGATAATCACCGGAATCCGTTAAAAAGGTATAGAGTGCCATCGAGCATGGACACGTAAACGTACCCGAAAGTCTTGAGGAAACTTATTAAATGGTGGAGTACCCAAGAAACCTGATACCGACAATGAGAAGGGATCTTCTCGGGGTCATAAGGTTTCCAAAAGAGAGAAAGAATGTTGAATATTGATGAATGGAGAGGACCTTCTCTACTCATCAAAGGTGAGTTATTATTATTGTTCAAATGATGGCGTGAAGAAAATTCTTTTTCTTTTCCCCGTTATTGAGTGTTGGTGGTGGTATAGTAGTGATATTCTTTTATCGTCAAGGATTTAAACTAATAAGGACACTTGCCGATGCTTGACCGGAGGTTGGGCTCATCAGTGATCCTTACTCCGGTGACGTGACGAATCGTGTGTGTAAAGAGGGGCGATTTGAGTTGGGGTGTCTCTTGAAATATGGTGACATTCACTGTCCCCATTATGGAGGACGATCCAAAGTAGCCATTGTATCTAAGGTTCGAGCGTATGGATAGTAGGATTTGTGAGTTGATTTTCTCGGGACAGATTGATTAATTATCTGGAATGTAGTGTTGGGATAGGACAGCCGTATTGTGATAGTGCCATTTGGAAATTGTTGGGTTTTTTATTTTCGTCGATCCAGGCATTAAGCCTCATGTTGTTCATTTATTTTCATTGATTCGTATTTTCGTTTTGTCTTTTTACATTATTGTGTCTAGTGCTAGAAAGTCTATCGTTGGTCGGGGTGTGTTAACCCATAAGTATGACTGCGATTAACTAAGAACCAACTGTGATTAAGCTGAAGTCATTATAAGATGACGAATATGTGATCATGTGATTATGTGTGTTAGTGCTATAATGCATTTGATGGAGTCATGTGTACTCTGGAATTTTGTTCGCAACCGGTGGTTCATTATCAAATGAGACCGGGAGGGCGACGTATGTTTTGGATTTTGGTTATGATGAGTATTTTTGGTATTTGAATAATGGAATACCTTTTGGTAATCGTTTAATAGCGTATCTTATGATTGTGATTCGCGACGTTTGTTTCGGTCTCGATCCGCGGAAATTGTTTCGGATTTGGTTCGCGATGCTTGAATTGGTTTGATAAGCGTTGGGCGCTTCGTTTTGTATGATCACCAACTGAGTTGGAGCGATCTTTCGTCTTAAGGATTCTCTTTTAAGAGCGACGTGATTTTTGTTTATATCGGATATGATTCCGTGGCGTGTTTTGTCTCTTATGATAAGAGCGGTTGAAATCGTATTTTGGTTTTGTTGGTATAAGTTACCATTTGTTTTTCGTGACTTTCCATCAGGGATAGTCGAGGCGAGTATTGAGGCGTAAGCCTGTAAAACTTCGAGTTGACAACCTAGTTATGCTTAAGGTATCGCCTTAGAAAGGAGAAGTACGCTTTGGCAAACGGGGGAAATTAAACCCTAGATATGTTGGATCTTTCAAGATGTTGGAACAAGTTGAATCCATTGCTTAAAAGCTTGAATGTTGGATCTTTCAAGAAAGGAGAAGTCCAATCCTAGATACGCTTTGGCTTATGTCTTCAACTTGTTCCTCCCCTGAAGCATTGACAGTAGTCTTAGAAGGAGTAACTAGCCCTTGTACCAAAGA